>CM025680.2:1108187-1141185 GCA_014621495.2 Entosphenus tridentatus | reverse complement strand
TAGTGATGCATCCTTCTGTAGCGATGCATCCTTCTTTAGTGATGCATCCTTCAGTAGCGATGCATCCTTCTGTAGTAGTGAAGCATCCTTCTTTAGTGATGCATCCTTCTTAATTATGCATCCTTCTGTAGCGACGCATCCTTCTGTAGCGACGCATCCTTCTTTAGCGATGCATCCTTCTGTAGCGATGCATTCCTCTTTAGTAATGCGTCATTTTGTAAGCCATACATTCTTATTGGGGTGCCGTGTTGGCTATTGAGATGTTAACTACCTCACTTGTTATACAAGACGTCGTATGGTTCAGTCCCGATCCCGAGCCTGATTCCTGTTGTATATTTGGAGTTTGCCACATCTATCTCCCTCTCATCACCATCACGGTGGCGAGATTTTCTCTCCCTCGCAGGGTCTACAGCAGGTCGTGATTTCGATTCGGACCCTGACAATGCCAGCTGTGTATGTGGAGTTTGCGTCTCTCTCTCTCCCTGTTGTCGCGTGGATCTTTCCTCGGGACTTCTGATTCCCCACCCCCCCCCACACACACATTAAGAATAAACATAACCACGCGTTTAGAAAGTTAGTTGGCTGTCGCTGTAAATGTCCACACCGTGATGATGATGATGATAAGCTACTGCGTTGAGCTGCCATCATTTATGATAGCCAAGGTCGCTTCTGAGAAAGAACCACGTCGCTCAGCGCTCAGTGTTACATTATAGTGACGTCACAGGACGAATGACGTCATGCCACTCGAGGAGCGGGGCTTGGGTATTCCCCTCCCCCCTCCCGCCCACCGAGGTCAGGGTGACCACGTGTTCACTTCCATCAACATCCCCCACCAACACCACTACCATCATCATCACGACCACCACCATCATCATCACTATCATTATCCTCATCATCGTTATCATAACGTTATCACTCCTACCATAATCATGACTATCATCGTCACTACTACCATCATCATCACTATCATCATCATCACTACCATGACCATTGTCACCATCACTACCATTTCCACGATCATCATCAACACTGACATCATCATCACTACCACTACCATCATCATCACTGCAACCATCACCACCATCATCATCATCACTACCATCATCATTGTCATCATCATTTTGATCATCACTCCCATCATCAACACTACCAATATCATCACCATGATCATCACTATCACTGCCATCACCATCACTACCACCACCATCATCATCGACACGACAATCATCATCATCATCATTATCATCACTATCATCATCAACACCATTAGCATCATCAACACCACCATCATCATCAACACGACCAACACCATCAACACCACCACTACCACCATCAACACTGCTACTACCGTCATAATCAACACTACCATCATCACCATCAATACCAACATCATCAACACTGCCACCATCATCATTAACACTACAACCATCACCACCATCACTACCACCATCATCACCACCATCATCAGCATCAACACTACCATCATCACTACCACTACCATCATCATCACAACCTTCATCATCAACAGTACCACCGTCAACACCATCATCATCACCACCACTGCCATCATCATCATCATCATCACCACCACTACCATCATCATCATCATCACCACCATCACAACTATCATCAACACAATCACGACCACCATCACCACCTTTAGCATCTCCAACATCATCACCACCATCACAACCATCACCACCAGCATTGTCACCACCACCATCGCCTCCACCATCACTCCCATCACCACCATTATCACCATCACCACCATCATCACCACATCACCACCACCATTAACACCATCCTCACCCCCTTCATCGTCACCACCACCATCATCATCATCACCATCACCTCTACCATCACCAACGTCACCACCACCGCCTCCACCATCACCACCACCATCACCTCTGCAGGCCTCTGTCTCCACTCTCCCCTCCCCCAAGCTAATTTTGGCGACTGTCAGCAGCAGCTGCAAACGCGCGTGATGGTGGTGGTAGTGATGGTGGTGGTGATTGATGGTGGTGGTGATGGTGGTTGTGGTGGTGGTGATTGATGGTGGTGGTGGTGATGATGGTGGTGTTGGTGGTGGTGGTGATGATGTTAATGATGATGGTGGTGGTGATGCTGTTGGGGAGCAGTAGTGTAGCGGATAGCGCTACACTGCGCAATGAACCCGGCGACCCGGGTTCGATTCCCGCTCACGGCCAACACCAGTGACGATTATCTGAATCGGTCTTGGGCCTCCCCTAGGTCGACTCAGCCTCAAATTAGTACCTGGTGCGGTGTGTAAACATCGCCACTGGGGATACAAAGGCGGTCGGGCGTGGTGCTGGCCACCCACTCCCTCGTGTACCGTTCCTGCCTTTATAGGTGCTTGCTAGCAGCACTTGCCCATACAGTCTTAAGGCTATACGGGGATCTTTGTCTTTGCCTTTGATGATCATGGTTATGATATTAGAGTGCGTAATGATACGCATGGCTACGATGGCTACGATGGTGGTGGTGGTAGTGGTGATGATGGTGGTGATGGTGGTATTAATGATGATGATGGTGGTGGGTATGTTTGGGGATTGGCGTGTGTGACGATAACGGGGTGAGTGGGGAGGGTGGGGAGGGTGAGTGGGGAGGGTGAGTGGGGGCAGAGATCGCGAGTTGAATCCTCGCATAGCTTCATTCCACTGCGCGCATTCACTCGTGTGCAGATTTACACACACAGAGTCACAGACTCACAGGGAGAGTCACAGAATCACAGACTCGCACACACAGAGAGACAGCGAGCCTCACACAGAGAGACAGCGAGCCTCACACAGAGATACTCACACAGAGACTCACACAGAGACTCATACAGAAGGACTCACACAGATAGACTCCCACAGACTCGGAGACATAGGGACTCACACAGAAAGACAGACTCAAACAGAGGGACAAAGAGACACACACAGAGAGACACAGAGAGACTCACAGAGTGAGAGAGAGAGAGACTCTCACACACATAAAGAGAGTAACAGCCTCACAGAGAGAGACTCACACGGACTCAGAGACAGAAAGACTCACGCAGAGAGACAGACTCACACAGAGACTCACACAGAAGGACTCACACAGAGGGGCAGAAAGACTCACACATAGACTCACACAGAGAGACAGACTCACACAGAGGAACAGAAAGACTCACACAGAGAGACTCACACAGACTCAGAAACTCGGCAACAGCGGTTCTCTAGGGGCCTGAGGGACTCGGAGACAAAGCCAGAGATAGACTCGAGGAATCAGGAACTCGGGGAGTTCAAGACTTGGCTGAGAATCAGGGAGATCAAGAGGACTCAGGGACTCAAGCAGACCAGAGACTTGTGGACTCGGGCGGACCCAGGAACGGGAAAATGAGTCCAGGAGCTGTGCCTGTCTAACCCGAACCGGTTTGGAGCTGGGGGGAAAACGGTTTTGAACAGAAAGCAGCTTGGGAACTGGATTGTAATCGTGACCCGGATCGACTGGTAACAATCAAACACTATCATCACCATGACTATCATCATCAGCAGCAGCATCATCATCACCATTGCTATCATCATCACGATGATCATCACTGTCATCATCATCACTATCATCATCACATCATATGTCAGTCCATGTATGTCTGTGTGAGACTATTGGTCTACGTGTGAATCAGAGGTCGTTGGACCTCTGTATGTGAGTCTATGGGTCTCTATGTGAGGCTATGGGTATCTTTGTGAGTGTATGTATCTCTGTGTGAGTATATGGATCGCTGTGTGATGCTATGGGTCTCCGTGTGAGTCTATGGGTATCTGTGTGAGTCTATGGGAATCTTTGTGAGTATATGGATCTCTGTGTGATGCTATGGGAATGTGTGTGAGTCTATAGGTCTTCGTGTGAGTGTATGGGTCTTTCTATGTGATTATATCGTCTCTGTGTGTGAGTTTATGGGTCTCTGTGTGAGTCTATGGGTCTATGTCTGAGTCTATAAGTCTCTGAGTGAGTCTGTGGGACTCCAGGCCACTTTGTGTGTCTATGGGTCTCCGTGTGAGTCTATTGGTCTCCGTGTGAGTCTGTGTCTCTGTATGTGAGTCTATGGGTCTTTGTGTGAGACTATGGGACTGTTTGTGAGTATACAGGTTTCCGTGTGAGGCTATGGGTATCTGCGCAAGTATGTAGGTATGTGTGTGAGTCTATGGGTCTCTGTGTGTGAGTCTATGGGTCTCTGTGTGAGACTATGGGTCTCTCTGTGTGATGGTATTCGTCTGTGTAACGTATCTATGGGTCTCTTTGTGAGTCTATAAATCTATGTGTATGTCTATGGGTCTCTGTGTGAGTATATCAGTCTCTTTGTAAGTCAATGGACTTATATAAGAGTCTCTGGTCTCTTTGTAAGTGTATGGATATCTGCGTGGGTTGACAGGACTATTTATAAGTCTATCGGTCTCCGTGTGAGTCTATTAGTCTCCGTGTGAGTCTATGGGTCGCTGTGTGTGAGTCTACGGGGATCTGTATTGATACATGGGTCTCTGTTTGAGTCTATTGGTCTCTGTGTGTGAATCTATGGGTCTCTGTACGAGTTTATGTATCTCTGTGTGAGTCCATGGGAATCTTTATGAGTATATGTTCGTCTGCGTGAGGCTATGGATATATTTTGTAAGTATATGGATCTCTGCGTGATTCTATCGAAATGTGTGTGAGTCTATGGGTCTCTCTATGTGATTATATGGGTATGTGTGTGAGACTATGGGTCTATTTTAAGTCTATGGGTCTCTCTGTGATATCCTATCGGTCTGTGTGTGAGTCAATTGGTCGCTGTTTGTAAGTTTATGGGACTCCGTGTGAGTCTATTGGTATCTCTGTGAGTATATTGGTGTATATTTGTCTCTGAGTGAGTCTATACAGTTCTTCTATATTTGGGTCTCTGTGTGAATCTATGGGTATCTGCATGTCTATGGGTTTCTGTGTGAGTCTATGGGACTCTGAGTGAGTTTACTGGTCCCTGTGTGAGTCTTTAGGACTGTGCGTGTGAGTCTATGGATCTCTGTCTGTGAGTCTATGGGTCACTGTGTGTGATTATATGGGTCTGTATGTGAGTATATCTGTCTCTGTGTGAGTCTATACGCAGCTGTGTGAGTCGATTGGTATCTTAGAGTTTATGGCCACTGTGTGTGTCTATGGGTCTCTGTGTGAGTCTATGAATCTCCATATGAGTTTTTGGGTCTCTATTTGAGTCTATGAGACTCTGTGTGAGTCTGTGGGTCTCTGCGTGAGTCTATCTGCCTCTTTTAAGTCTATGGATGTCTCGGGAATTTCCTATAGATACGTTTTTGAGTCTATGGGTCCCTGTGTGTGAGTCGATGGGTCCCTGTGTATGGGTTTTTAGTGTGATTATGTGGGTCCCTGTGTGAGTCTGTGTCTCTATTTGAGTATTGGGGGTTTGTTCCATTCTATGGATATCCTTGTGAGTGTATGGGTGTCTATATGCATCTATGGGTATCTTTGTGAGTATATCGGTGTCTATTGTCTCTGTGTGAGTCTAGAGGTCTCTTTCTGTCCATGGGTCTCAGTGTGAATATATGGGTATATTTGTATTATGGGTCTATGTATGAATCCGTGGGCCTCTCTGTGAGTCTCTGGATCTCTCTGTAATGTTCTATTGGTCTCTTTGTGTGTCTAGAAGACTCTGTGTGAGTCTATGGGTATCTTTGAGCCTATGGGCCACTGTGTGTGGATATGGATCTCCGTGTGAGTCTGTGGATCTCTTTGTGAATCTATACGTCTCTGTATGAGTTTATGGGAATTTGTGTGACTCTATCTACCTCTTTTTTAAGTAAATGGGTCTCTGTGTGAGTCTATGGGTCTTTGTGAGAGCGTATCAGTCTCTTTGTAAGTCTATGAGTCTCTGTGTGATATACTATGGGTCTGTGTTTGAGTCTATGGGTCGATGTTTATGAATCTATTTTCTCTGTGTGAGTCTAGGCGTCTCTGTGTTTGGGTTTTCAACGTGATTCTATTGCTCTATGTGTGAGTCTGTATCTCTCTATTTTAGTATTGAAGGTTTGTACCGTTCAATGGGTATAATTGCGAGGGTATGGGTGTCTTTGTGAGTCTATGGGTCTCTTTGTGTGATCATATGTGTCTGTATGTGGGTCTATAGGTCTCTATATGAGCCAATGGGCCTCTGTGTGAGTCTATGGGTCTTTCTATGTGGTTTAATTCGTCTTTGTGCGAATCTATGGGTCTCTTAGTGAGTCTATGGATCTCTGTGTAAGTCTATGGGTCTCTGTGTGAGTATATCGGTCTCTTTGTAAGTCCATGGACCTCGATAAGTCTCTGGGTCTATTTGTAGTGTATGAATATCTGCGTGAGTCAATAGGACTATGTGTGAGTCTATGGATCTCCATGTGAGTCTATTGGTCTCCATGTGAGTCTTTGGGTTGCTGTGTGTGAGTCTATGGGTATCTGCGTGGGTCTATGGGTCTCTGTGTGAGTCTATGGCTCTCGTGTGTGAGTCTTTGGGGCTCTGTGTGAGTTTATGTATCTCCGTGTGAGTCCATAGGAATCTCTATGAGTATATGTTTGTCTACGTGAGGCTATAGATATCTGTGTAAGTATAGGGATCTCTGCGTAATTATATGGGACTGTGGGTGAGTCTATGGGTCTCCGTGTGAGTCTATGGGCCTCTCTATGTGACTATATGGGTCTGTGTGTAAGTTTATGGATCTCTGTGTGAGCCTATGGGTCTTTGTCAGAGTCTATCGGTCTCCGTGTGAGTCTGTGTGGTTCCAGGCTACTTTGTGTGTCTATAGGTCTCTGTGTAAGTGTGTGGTTCTCCGTATGCATCTGTCGGGCTCTGTGTGAGTCTATGGGTCTTTACGTGATTATATTGGTCTCTTTGTAAGTCCATGGACCTCTATTCGAGTCTATGGGTCTCTTTGTAAGTGTATGGATATCTGTGTAAGTCGACAGGACTATGTGTGAGTCTATGGATTTCCGTATGAGTATATTGGTCTCCGTGTGAGTCTATGGGTCTTTGGGTGAGCCTTTGGGTCTCTGTCTATGGGTTTTCAGTGTTATTCTATGGGTTCATTTGTGAATTTGTGTCTCTATTTGGGTATTTGGGGTTTGAACCATTCTATGGGTATCGTTGTGAGTCTATGGGTATATTTGTGAGTGTTTTGGTGTATATTGGTCTCTGAGTGAGTCTAAAGATTTCTTTCTATCTATGGGTCATTGTGTGAATATATTGGTATCTGTGTGTCAATGTGTTCCTATATGAGTCCATGGGCCTCTGTGTGAGACTACGGTTCTCTCTGCATGATTTTATTCATCTGTGTGAGTCTATGGATCTCTGTGTGTGAGTCTATGGGTCACTCTGTGTGATTTTATGGGTCTGTGTGTGAGTCTATCTGTCTCTGTGTGAGGCTATATGCCTCTGTGTAAGTCTATTTGTATCTTAAAGTCTATGGGCCACTGTGTGTGTCTATGGGTCTCTGTGTGAGTCTATGGATCTCCATGTGAATCTTTGGGTCTCTATGTGAGTCTATGAGACTCTGTGTGAGTCTGCCGGTCTCTGCATGAGTCTATCTGCCTCTTTTAAGTCTATGGATGTCTCTGTAATATCATATGGATACGTCTGTGAGTGTATGGGTCGCTGTGTATGGTTTATTAGTGTAATTATGTGCGTCTCTGTGTGAGTCTGTGTGTCTCTATTTGAGTATTGGGGGGTTGTTCCATTCTATGGATATCCTTGTGAGTGTATGGGTGTCTGTATGCGTCTATGGGTATCTTTGTGAGTATATCGGTGTCTATTGGTCTCTGTGTGAGTCTAGAGGTCTCTTTCTGTCCATGAGGCTTAGTGTGAATCTATGGGTCTATTTGTATTATGGGTATTTGTATTAATCCGTGGGCCTCTGTGTAATTCTATGGGCCTCTGTGTGAGTCTAAGGGACTGTGGGTGCGTCTATGGCTCTCCGTGCCAGTCTATACATCTCCGTGTGAGTCTATGGGTCTCTGTATGAGTCTTTGACTCTTTGTGTGATTCTTTGGGTCTTTGTGTGAGTCTTTCAGTCTTCGTTTGAGTCTACAGATACCCTTGTGAGTCTATGTGTCTCCGTGCCAGTCTATAGGTCTCCCTGTGAGTCTATGAGTCTCTGTGTTAGTCTATGGGTCTCTATGTAAATATATGGGTTTTTCTGTGAGTCTATGGGTCTCCTTGCCAATCTATATACATCTGTGTGAGTCTCTCGGTCTCTTTGTGAATCTGTGGGTCTATGGGTCTGTGTAAGTCTATGAGTCTCTGTGCTAGTTTATACAGTGAGGGAAAAAAGTATTTGATCCCCTGCTGATTTTGTACGTTTGCCCACTGACAAAGAAATGATCAGTCTATAATTTTAATGGTAGGTTTTTTTAACAGTGAAAGACAGAATGCCAACAAAAAAATCCAGAAAAACGCTTTTCAAAAATGTTATAAATTGATTTGCATTTTAATCAGGGAAATAAGTATTTGACTCCTCTGCAAAACATGCCTTAGTACTTTGTGGCAAAACCCTTGTTAGCAATCACAGAGGTCAGACGTTTCTTGTAGTTGGCCACCAGGTTTGCACACATCTCAGAAGGGATTTTGTCCCACTTCTCTTTGCAGATCTTCTCCAAGTCATTAAGGTGTCGAGGCTGACGTTTGGCAACTCGAACCTTCAGCTCCCTCCACATATGCTCTATGGGATTAGGGTCTGGAGACTGGCTAGGCCACTCCAGGACCTTAATATGCTTCTTCTTGAGCCACTCCTTTGTTGCCTTGGCCGTGTGTTTTGGGTCATTGTCATGCTGGAATACCCATCCACGACCCATTTTCAATGCCCTGGCTGAGGGAAGGAGGTTCTCACCCAAGATTGGACGGTACATGGCCCCGTCCATCGTCCCTTTAATGCGGTGGAGTTGTCCTGTCCCCTTAGCAGAAAAACGCCCCCAAAGCATAATGTTTCCACCTCCATGTTTGACGGTGAGGATGGTGTTCTTGGGGTCATAGGCAGCATTCCTCCTCCTCCAAACACGGCGAGTTGAGTTGATGCCACAGAGCTCCATTTTGGTTTCATCTGACCACAACACTTTCACCCAGTTGTCCTCTGAATCATTCAGATGTTCATTGGCAAACTTTAGACGGGCATGTATATGTGCTTTCTTGAGCAGGGGGACCTTGCGGGCACTGCAGGATTTCAGTCCTTCACGGCGTAGTGTGTTACCAACTGTTTTCTTGGTGACTATAGTCCCAGCTGCCTTGAGATCATTGACAAGATCCTCCCGTGTAGTTCTGGGCTGATTCCTCACCGTTCTCATGATCATTGCAACTCCACGAGGTGAGATCTTGCATGGAGCCCCAGGCCGAGGGAGATTGACAGTTCATTTGTGTTTCTTCCATTTGCGAATAATCGCACCAACTGTTATCACCTTCTCACCAAGCTGCTTGGCGATGGTCTTGTAGCCCATTCCAACATTGTGTAGGTCTACAATCTTGTCCCTGACATCCTTGGAGAGCTCTTTGGTCTTGGTCATGGTGGAGAGTTTGGAATCTGATTGATTCATTGCTTCTGTGAACAGGTGTCTTTGAGATAGGTAACAAGCTGAGATTAGGAGCACTCCCTTTAAGAGTGTGCTCCTAATCTCAGCTCGTTACCTGTATAAAAGACACCTGGGAGCCAGAAATCTTTCTGATTGAGAGGGGGTCAAATACTTATTTCCCTCCTTAAAATGCAAATCAATTTATAACATTTTAACATGCGTTTTATGGATTTTGTAGTTGTTATTCTGTCTCTCACTGTTCAAGTAAACCTACCATTAAAATTATAGACTGATCATTTCTTTGTCAGTGGGCAAACGTACAAAATCAGCAGGGGATCAAATACTTTTTCCCTCACTGTAGGGGATATCTTTTTGGCAGTTATCCAAAATCAGAAAACATAATAATAGGTTTTCCTACCATTGTCTGGCTAATAAATGTGTTAAGATTTTCAAACACCAAATAGACACCCAGTTTTGAAAGGCATCAAGCACTATGTTAACCTCACATGCTTGTGACAAACATGCAAAGAAACATTGCTCTGATAATAATAATACTAATAATAATGTATGCATTTTCTTTGAAACTGATTGGCCTACACCAGAGACTACAGCCTTCTTTATGGCCTCGTCTCACGAGCATTGTTAGTTATACCAGAGAACATCGCCAAAAAGCGAACAGTAACAAAGCCAATGCCAAGGAACAAAACCACTTATAGCTCCGGTCAAGCATGTATATCTATAGGTTATAATCTATATATAGAATACGTATTTGGTGTCTGAACATCAACAACGCCAAAAGGTTAAACAGAACGGAGGCAATTCATGCACATCAAAGAATAAAGCACTCAATTAAAATGGTTATACTTCAAAATATTTTTGTTGTTGCCGATATCAATATGAAAAAATAGGTGTATAATTTACATTGGTAGTATTATCTTTGCCGTAAAATTAAAGGTGTAAAGCCTTATATGTTTCCCTCTTCATTTGAATATTTCAATCGGCGCCTTGTCTTGTGACGTGCGGCTGTTCAGAAAAATCTCTCGATGTAGCCACTCGGGGGATGTGGCGATGGCGATTCAGTGTTCTCATCGAGCTCATGCCTAACGCTAACATTGCTGATGTTCTCCTCCTCCCTCCCCTCCTCTTTCATCTCCTCCTCTACCTCCTCTTCCATCTCCTGCTACTGCTCCCTCCTCTTCCTTCTGATACTCCTCTGCCCTCCTCCATCTCCTCCTCGACCTCCTCCTCCTGCTACTCCTGCTCCTATTCCTCCCTCCCTCCCTCCCCTTTGTCGGTTCCCCCCTCCAGGTCTCGACTCTTTACGTTGTGACCTCAACAAAAATGACCTAGAGACCAATCACCTCCTCAGTCACATAAAGATCTATCATCACTGCAGTCAACTACATAGACTTATCACTACCACCACTATCACCTCAGTCACCTAGAGGCTTGTCACCACCTCGCTCACCCAGATAGCCCTACCACTGCCACCACGATGTGGCCGAACTTCTTACGGCAGGAGGACATCAGCCACCTGTCCCACCCGCAGGCACCCGGGGCCCTCATGATGATCGACAAAGGCCGTGGGGTAGCAGGGGGTGTTGGGGCCAGGGGGGCAGGCGCAGCCGGGGGAGGCCGAGGGGGCAGCTCGCGTGGTGGCGGTCCCGGCCACCTCTCCGATGCGACCGAGGGCCTCGTGAAGCTGTGTGGTCTGCTGGCCCTCGTGGGCTCGACCCTGATGCTCCTCGCCGTGGGCACCGACTTCTGGGCCGTGCTGCTGGGCCCGGGATTCGTTGTCGGGGGCCACCACCACCAGCAACACGACAACCACCATCACCAACCCGACCGTCACCTCCGCCCCGACCTCCGCGCCCGCGGTAACGGCACCGAAGGGGTGGGCGAGGTTTGGGACAACGGAGTGGGCGGGGCTTCTTTGAACAAAGGAAGAGTGAGCGGAGCCTCGAATGACAACAGAGGAGTGGGCGGTGCTTCGTCGTCCGAATGGGGCGAGGCCCCCGCGGGGCTGAACCCCGCGTGTGAGTTGGCCCACGTGGGACTGTGGCGAGCATGCCACACGTGGACGCGGGGTGACGGGGCTGGAGGGTGCGGTCACGTGACCTTCAGGGGAGGTAAGTGTGAGAGATTGGAGTAGAGTTGGTGGTGGTGGAAGTGGTGGTGGTGATTCTGGTGGTGGTAGTATTTGTGGCGCTTACTCTTTTGCCTGGGTGAGTGGGTGGTGGGTGAGTGGGTTAATGGGTGAGTGGTTGGGTGAGTGGTTGAATGCGTGACTGGGTGGCTGGGTGAGTGGGTAAGTTAATGGGTCGGTGAGTGAATGGGTGAGTGGGTGGGTGAGTGGGGGAATGCGTAAGTGTGTGGCTAGGTGAGTGAGTGGGTGAGTGAGTGAATGGGTGAGTGAGTAGGCCTTAGGCACATTGTCTAATACTGGTATGGACTAACAGCTCCATGGACTTACCATTCCAGCTCGTTATCTCAATAATTCGGTGACCCTCCAGCAATCCAATCACTCCCCGCTTTACACTGCCTTTCAATCCAGCTACCGCAATTCACAAAGTCACTTTCATATCATAGCGCCTTAACCCAGGGCACCTTACGAAAAATTAACAACGAAACAACACCAACGACGACATGTATGCGTGTGAATGGAATGATGGGGAGCGGTAGAGTAGTAGTGGTTAGCGCTACGAACCCGGCAGAGACGCGAGTTCGATTCCCACTCAGGGCTCCAACACCAGTGACAGCGATTATACTGTGTAACAACATTTTATTTTGTTCCTGAGTAGTAAGTCTTATTTCCTAATTGATCATGCCTCGAAAGTACAGAAAATGGCTATTACTCGCCAGAAACTTTGCTTTTTTGTCCAAGACATTGATATTTTGAAATTGACCTATTTTCAATGAGAAAACGTGTGCATTTGTGTCTTTCGTTCACATAAAGTCCTAAACATTGTAAACATCGCCGCTGGGGAGACAAAGGCGGCCGGGCGTGATGCTGGCCACCCACCCCCTCGTGTGCCGTTCCGGCCTTCATAGGTGCTCGCTAACAGCACTTGCCCCAACAGTCTGTTAAGGCTACACGGGGATCTTTGTCTTTGTTGAATGTAATGGTGGAGATGAGGTTAATGAAAGAGATGAGGGGAAGCAAATGGTGGTGGTAATGGTGGATTTGGTGAAAGCGAGATTGATGACATCAATAATTTGGAGCAGCTTATTATTGATTCCTTTCTAGTGTAATAAAGGTCGTGGAAGCGACTTCTGGAATCCAGTCTTTATTTGTCTTTTGTTCACAACACTCCTGTCTTACTCCTTCACGCTGCTAACAGACAGCATGAGAGGGAGAGAGAGACTCGCGCGGCCACGTGGCAGGCTGGACCCCGCTCCCGCGTGGCCTCACCCCCCGTTCGTTCCAGATCTGACCACGTGTTGTCCGTCTCCACCCCTTTTAATACCCGGGTCACGTGGTACCTTTCCACCAATCCTGGTTAACCTCCATGGAATCTTCTAGACTCCATCATACGATCCCAGGACCGCGCCCCAGACTCGTCCCCCCATTGGCTGTGGCTAAAGCCAGCAGATCCAATCATCTACTTACATATGTCACCTTCCCATTACGTCAGGGCCACGCCCCTAGACTTACCCCCATTGGCTATGGGCCAGGACCGGTAGAGCCAATCATTGTAACGAGGTGTGATCCATCAACCACCCGGATATATCCTCACATTACACTAGCAATGCGAATTTTAAATTGCTGCTATTTTGTACTGTTTAAAACTTTCCAGCTCTCACACACCACACAACACACAATATACACAGACAATACACACACAGACAACACACACACAACACGTACATACAACACATACACAACACATACACAACACAAACAATATGCACACACAATACACATACTCAACACACACAGACCACACACATACAACACATACAACTAACACGACACAACACAAACGCACACAACACAGACACAACACAGACAACAAACACACTGAACTAAGTACTTAATTGTAAATAACCCAACCAATTATAGATATCCATTGTTAATTCATGACTATATTAACTATGAATAACCAAACCAGTAATAGATATCTATTGTTATTTTATGACTATATTAACAATAACCCAACCAGTAATAGATACCCATTGTTAATGCATGACTACGTTAACAATAACCCAACCAGTAATAGACACCCATTGTCAATGCATGCCTATATTAAATGGGAATAACATTACCAGTAATAGATTCCCAAATCTCCGTTATGTATCCTCTGAATCTTAACACACACACACTCTGATTTACCCTTTTGGAGAGACGCAACAGCAAATAAAACAAAAGCGAACTTAATTCCATTTGGAAATGTTGAGATGATTTTTGCTTTTATTTGATTATATATGATATATGAGTTGTTATGAAGTACCCTGCGCATTGTAAAAGGGGAATTAAATACATCGATTGCGTCCGTATGGAGTGCCACTGTGCTACAAACCCCCGGCGACCCGAATTCGATTTCCTCTCACGGCCAATACCGTTGACGATTATCCGAACCAGTCCTGGGCCTCCTCAACTAGGTCGACTCAGACTCATATGAGTCACGTGGGGCGGTGTGTAAACATCACAGCTAGGAAGACAAAGGCGGCCGGGCGTGGTGCTGGCCACCCACCCCCTCGTGCAGTAGCAATTGGCAGTGCAGCAGTTAGCGCATTGCGCGATGAACCTGACATAGACCCGAGTTAGATTTACGCTCACGGCTAATACCGGTGTTGATTATATGAACCAGTCATGGGCCTCCCTTATAGGTGCACTCGGCCTGAAATGAGGACCTTGTGTCAGTGGTGGGTAGTAAACATCGCCACTGGGGGAGAGACAAGGGCATGGCTCTGGCCACCCTGCCCCTCGTGTGCCACAGTACCGGCCTTCAGGTGTGCTGCTGCTATTCGATACTAATAGCACTTGCCCCAACAGTTTGTCAAGGCTACACGGCGGGTCTGTGTCTGTGTGGACACAGAATTCAACTGCTCCTACTTCAGACACTTTTCACGCTGGGAGGAGGAGACAGGCGGATTTGACCTGACTCACGAGAGAGGTACGCACACACACGTACATAAAATGATGAATCACAGACGCATAGATACTCATTGACTCACATAGAGAACCATATACTCAGGAGAGAGTTACAACAACAAAAACAACCGCCATTCGCCACTAAGTGGCGGTGACGTCATCATGACGCTTGTGCCAGGCTATGTGCACGTTGGGGCCACGTGAAGTGTCGAACTCCCGCTGGCAAGAGGTCGTGAGGCAGACCCAGATGCCAAAGGTCGACTGACTGAGATAAGTGGCTGATGCACCACCTGTGCCACCTACTATTCGAACTTGCTGTGCTTTAGCTACCCGGCGCTCCGCTCGTTGTTGTGAGCGTCGCTCCTCTGCCCTCCGTTGTTGTTGGAGAGCGACTATCTCCAACTGCCCAGTAGCGTGCTTCACGAGCCTCCTACACAAAGGCTGATCTTGACACCGCTAGTACCAGTCATCGGCAAGTCCACCCGGCTCCACGTCCTCCTGTATCACATCACTCCATTTCTTCTCGAGCCCGTGCCGCGCCTATTTAACCCCCTCATCTGGCCAAACAAAAGCTGTTTAGGTATGTGGTGGCAGGGCATGCGAGCTACATGACCCAGCCAACGCAGCCTTGCCTGCTGGAGGAGCTCACCAATGGGACTTTGTCCAGATCTTTCAAGGATTTGTAAGCTCCTCACACAATCCAGCCTGGTTACACCCAGGATGGATGGTAGGTAGGACAGCCGAAATGTGTCTAACCGTCGAAGATGTTCCATTAGAGGGGTCTATGTTTCTCAAGCATAAAGAAGGGAGGGAATGACTGTGGCTGAGAAGACCTGAAACTTCGTGTGGAGCGACAGACCAGGTGGCATCCCCACAGCATTATCCAACCGATGTAAAAGATATTGCCGTTCGACTGATTCGGAGTGAAACCACTGCTGTTAAACTGGAGCCGGTCATAAGCACACTGCCCAGGTATGGGAAACTCTCCACTCTCTCCACAACTGCCCCATCACCGATTGGGAGTTGTGGGGGTGGAGTGTCCGATAGTACAAAATACCCAGGCAGGTGCTTAGTTTTGGTGGGGCTGATGGTAAGTCCCGACCTCTTAGTGGCATGCTCCAGTCTCAGCAGCAGCGTCTCCAACTCCTCCTCTGAATGAGCAGCTATTACCAAATCATTGGCATACATAACGTGGTTGACCAATGGGGAGCCATCCCTTGATCGCACCCGGGCATCGATCAGCCTCCCATTATATCTGTAACAAATGGAAATTCCCCCGGTACAGCTATTGAAGGCTTCACGGACTACGTGGTCAAAATAGATGTTAAATAATGTGGGAGCCAGAGGACATCCCTTGTCGCACCCCAAGGTTTACAGAGAAAGGCTCTGACTCCCGGCCACGTAGTTTTACCTGGGCCCGCTCACCATCATGAAGGTCCTTAATGATCGTCAGCAGAGGGTCAGGGACTCCGAAAGCACGAAGAACAACCCAGAGCCCAGGCCTACTGATGGTATCATAGGCCTTGACCAGGTCAATAAAGCAGAGATGTAGGTCTTGTTGGAATTCCCTACACCTCTGCTGTAGCAGACGGACGGAAAATATCGCATCTGTGCAGGACCGCCCTTTCCTGAAACCGCATCGGGGCTCCGCAAGCCTCTCCTCAGCGTACCTAGCAAGGCGATGTTGAATAATCCTTGCCAGGACCTTTCCCGGCACACTGAGGAGTGAAATGCCCCTGTAGTTGTTACAGTCTGTGCGGTCCCCCTTCTTAAAGAGGGGGAACACTAGGGTACGCTCACACACATACACACATACATGTGAGTATGACTTACAGACTCACACGGAGAGCCACATCGCCACGCATAGACCAATAGACTCACCACAGAGAGACCCAAAGACGTTCACAGAGACCCGCATAGAAACACATAGACCCATGGACTAATGAGAGAGGTATGCATACACATTTACATACATACAAGTATGACTCACAGACTCACACAGAGACCCCCAAGAGTCTGGTATGGCTATACGGGGATCTTTGTCTGTGTGTTTGTCTGTCTGTGTGTGTCTTCATAGGTGCTACTTGCTAATACCATTCGCCCCAACAGTATGTTAAGGCTACAATGCAGATCTTTGTCTGTGTGTCTGTGTCTGGGTCGTATGTGTGTCTCGGTGCAGGGTGCAGCCTTGTTGCTGTGCTATCGGCGGTGCTGAGCCTGGCTCTGATGGTTCTGGGTGCCATGGGAGTTGGCTTCACTCTCTACAGGCAGCAGATCTCCCTGCTGCGCCCTACAGCCGTGGCATACCTGTGCGCAGGTAACACCACCGCAGACAGCCAGCACGTGCCAGGCTAGGTGCACTGTCACTTTACACGCTCGTTTTACTAGACACACGCAGCTGCAAATGCTGCACTCGATCCCTTACTTCAGACCTTTATGGACTATTTTACTTCAAACTGGAAACTTTTTTATTTAGCTATGTCATTATTTTCAGTAGTGACCTGGCCATCACAAATTATCCCTCAACGAAGTGGGTCATCATCATCGCGTGGAAATTTATAGTTGCAGCCAAATATTCTAAACGCATGTGTATATAGACTCATAGAGACCCACCGAGACCCAGAGACCCATGGAGACCCATACAGCCCTTAGAGACCTATACAGCCCCATAGAGACCCCCATAGACTCATGCCAAAACTAAACTCTTTTATTTTACCAGGTAAGGCCCACCGAGCTCTGTAGCTATTTTTCAAAAGCGACCGGGCTATCACAAATGATAGCAGCTCAACTAAGTGGCGGATTATCATCATCATCATCATCATCGCGTGGAAATGTATATGTAATGACAACTTTACACACTTCTCTTGAGTTAGCACTTTATTGAAGACACTTGACATCAGGTGGCTATCCCACTGCAACAGCCCCAAGTCTCCTGCGCATCTCCCTTATATATATCAACGCGAGGCCACGCCCCCTTCTCGATCATTCTCGTAGACTCTGGACGCTCCCTCTACCGGCAAACTCTACTGTCCTCTTCCGTCACCTGACCACGCTCCCTTCCTCGAATATTCCCGTAGCCACCAGTCCCTTCATACTCACAACTGATATCCCTGTCATTACCCCCCGTAGCCACTAGTCCCCTCACACCGCATGCAGGCTCTATTGTCATTACATATAGTTGCAGCGAAATACTCTAAACACGTGTATATCCCCCAATTCCCCCCCCCCCCCCCCCCCCCCCCTGTCCCCCCCTCCCCCCCCCCCCCCCCCCCATCTCTACCCCCACCCCACCCCTAGGCTTCCTGGTCCTCCTCTCCGCTGGCCTCATGAGCCGCTGCATATCCCGCGAGGCCGCCGTGGGGGTGCTGGTGGGGGGAGGTGTGGGGGTGGATGTGGGGGACTCCCTCCCCCTCCCCTCCCTCTCCCCCTCACAGGCGCCTCCCCCACTACCCCGCTGGGGCCGCCTCTACCTGGCGTGGTCGCTCAGCAGCGCCTGGGCCTCGGCAGCCTTCAGCCTCATGGCCGGTGCCGGCTACGCTGCCATAGTCTTCCCCTGCAGGCGGAGGAGAGGAAGCATGGACGGGGTGGAGGGAGGGGCCTCCCACTAGCTCATGTGGCCGGGAGGAAAGATGGGCAGAGTGGAGAGGCGGGGCGGGGGGGAGGGGCGGGAGGGGCCGACTCCTCAGTCCTTCCAGTCACTCACCCCTTCATTCTTCCTGGAGACTTTAATCTGCAGGTTAGTCGCCCACTCATTAAATCGGCCCTCCTCCTCACGAGCTCGTTTGACCCCCACCTTCTCCCCCCTACTCACACCCCTGGTAACACCCTGGACCTCATCTTCATTTCCGGCTGCAAAACCGCCTCTACGCCCCCCCCCTCCCAGCCCTCCAATCACCTCGACCTCTGCCTCTCTATTTCTCAACCTTCCCCCAACTATCCACGCTCTTATGGCGGCTTATCCCATTCTGCACTGCAATCTCCGCTCCCTTCAAACTGGCTCTATAACCGCTAGTAATCTCCTCATCTCCTTCCTCCTATTTCCGACTTATCCTCCTTGCAGCCCTGCCTTAGCTTCCTCCACACTCTTTAAATCCCTTTATTCTTCTCTCGACCTCATAACTCCCATCCACCTCTGCTCCCTCTCATATCTAATCCTCCAGGACCTTGGCTCACTCCATTGCTTCACTCGGAGCGGCGACACCTACATAAAGCTGAAAGGCTTTCGAAGTCTACTCCTTCACTCCAGAACCTTTCATCCTACCACTCCACTCCTTTCCCCAATTCCAACATGCCCTAGAACTTGAGAAACAAGACTATATCCTGGCTCTCATCTCTTCCCTTCCTCCCCCCCACCCCCACATCTTCTCTACTCTCAACAACCTTCTCCAGCCTCCTACCCCAACCCAATCTTATTTTCCCCTTGCCCTTTTAGCTCTTGCGACTCTCTTCGTTCTGCCATACTATCCTCCTGTTCCCCGAGCTCACCTCAGCAGCCTTGTCCCCCACATCAAATCCATAATGACTCTGCTTTCACCATTTCCCCTGCAACTTCTATGAATTAACTCTCCTCTATCATCTCTAAGGCCCATCTACACTTCCTCTCTCCTTGATCCCATCCCTACTTCCCTTTAACCCCCGACTCCTTCCTTTAATTCTCCCCTACCAAGTGTCCCTATTCAATTCCTCCCTCTCCGCCGGTGTCTTTCCTGCAATATATATCAGCCATTGTTGTGCTGCTCAAGCAAATCTGCTCCTGAAACCTCTCCCCAATTTCCCCTCTCCCCTATTTCTCCAAACTCTTAGAACGCCTGGTACACTCTCATCTTACCCACTACTTTATCTCCTAACTCTCTCTGCTCCCAATTCTAATCCGGTTTCGTCCCTCTCAATCAACTGAAACGGCCCTTCTTTCAGTTAACTCTTGCCCATGCTGGCCTCTCTTCCATTCTTATACTCCCCGATCTGTGCTCAGCTTTCGACACGGTTGACCATCCTGCTACTCTTTTCTCTACTCTCTCCCTTCTCTTTTTATCTTTGGCACACCACAGTCCTATCTCCCTCTCAGTGCGCACCTCTGCGGTCTCATTCAATCATCGCCACTTCCCCACCCAGCCCCCCATTCACTGCCGGTATTCCTCTTTGGTCAGTTCTTGGTCCCCGACCTTCCTCTCTCTCTCTCTACATCTCACTGCTTGCATCTCTCCTTTCTTCGCTGAACTTTCCCCATCATTTCGCAGGTGGCATCTACATGTTCTTCTCCTTTACCTGACTTCGCCCCCCGCATCTCATCTCATCGGAACTGAGCTGAGCTCATCCTGCCAGGTTTTCATACCTAAACGTCACTTTCTGTCCCTCAAACCTTCCAGGACTCAAATTATATTTTCCCTGCCCCCCGTTCGCCTCCTCCCTGTCCCACCATGTCTTTCCCTCCCTTATCTATGTCCCCTATTTCCTGAGCCCGCAAAATTCGCGCCGTCGTTGACTCTTCCCTCTCCCTCGCTGATCACATTTCCGCCACTGCCTGCCGTGCTTTGCCGGTTTCACTTTGTCCAACGATTGCAAAGTCCGACCGCTTATTGCCACCACTGCTGCAAAACTCCTCATCCATTCCCTTACCCCATACCTGCCTGGACGACTGCCACTCTCTCGTGCTCGGTCTGCCCATTCATCTTTTGCCCCCCCCCCCCCCTTCAACAAATCCAAAAATAACTCTGTTTGGCTCACATTCAACCGTTCCCAACAATTTTCATACCTCGACCCTCCTCGTGAAACTGCTCTAGGCTTCCTGTCTACGACCGCTGCCTGGTCAAATTCCTCACCCTGGTCGACAAATCCCTTCATGGTCTTGGCCCCCACTGTACCTTGCCATGCGCGTGTATCTTTCTCTACGTGCTGCCTACTCGCCCTCTCTACGCTCACAACCTTTGCCATCTCTCTCTGTTCCTCCTCCTTGCGCTCAATCCACGCTTTCACTCTCAGTCTCTCTTCCCCCTCCACATGAAGCGGCCACCTTCGCTCACCTAGTTTCCGCTCCTCACTCAAAACGCAATGATTGTTACCCCTACCTCACCCCACGCCCGCCCCCCCCCCCCCCTTAATCTCCCCCACATATCTGCAACCGTTACTGTTCCCTCTTGATACTCTCATTATGCTGCTATCACTCATTAACCCCCATTCATTCGATCCGTTAATCATCATTTTGTGCCAGATTAATAATAATTATTATAAGGCTGTCACTCATTAACCCTATTCATTAATTCCGTTCATCATCATTCACTGTCGGAATAATAATTATCATTATACTGCTATCACTCATTAACCCCATTCATTCATTCGATCCGGTCTTCATCATTTACAGTTATCAATTTCGCTTTCACCGATATCACGCATCCGATATTTGCCACCCATCGCTTCCTCCCAACTATTTCATTCCCGCGCATCTTCACCACGACATCCACACGCTTGCACCGTTGTTAATTCTGCGAAAAGCACCTTGGAGGAGCGGGGGGTGAGAGGGTGGAGGAGGGGGATGGGCTAGGGAAGGAGGGGGAGGGATGCCGTGGGTGGAGGAGTGTTTCGGAGCGGCGGGGAGGGGATTCCCATTAGCTGAAGCGGGGGGGGGGGTAGGACGGGGGGTGGGGCGGGGGGGCCCTCACGAGCTGGAGGGGGTGGGTGGAGTGGGAGGAGGGAGAAGGGAGGGGCCCCGCACTCGCTGGGGGGGGGGGTCGAGGAGAAGGGGGATGAGAGGAGGGGGATGGGGAGGGGCCTCCACCGAGCTGGAGGGGGGAGGACTTGCCCCCCCCCCCCCCACTAGGGCTGAACGATTAATCGATTTCAAATCGAAATTGCAATTTGAAACAATATGATTAGCAAATCGCAACGGATGCGATTTTTTGCGATTTGAAAAGTCCTCTTACTTTATTATTGGAACTGTTTTATTATTATTACTTTATTTATTTAACTTAACAATTGTTCTATGTTTTATTACTCTATTTAAATTAAAACATTTTAAGAAATACATGTTGGAAGCAATTAATCTATTTTAAGTTCTCATCCTTGCATTATAATATATAGAGCAGTTTATATTATGATGGTATCATGTGGTAATGCTCTATCACATGTTTTACATCTATTACACAGTGAATATTGAACTGAAGCTTGACTTTTAAAAATGTAATCACGAATCAAATCGCAATATCTATCAGAAAAATCGCAATTAGATATTTTCCCCAAATCGTTCAGCCCTAGCCCCCACGAGCTGGAGGGGGGTGCAGGGGGCAGAGTGGGAAAAAGGGGAGGGCCCTCGAATGAGCTGAAGAGGGGTGGGAGACGAGTGGGGGGGGGGTGGACGAGTGGGGGGAGGGGCGGGGTCTCCCAACTGAGCCTCACTCAATTGTGAATCAGACTGTTGTTGTTATTTGGTTGTTGATTGTTGTTATCGATGATGTTATTATTATTGTTGTTGATTGTTGCTGATGCTGTTGTTGTTGATGATGTTGATTATTGATGTGGTTTACGGTCATTGTTGTCGATGCTGTCGTTGATGATGTTGATTTTTGTTGTTGTTGACGATGAAGATGATAATGTTATTATTGTTGTTCACTCCCTGGGCTGAGAGACTCAAATAAACGAGCAGACACGACACGCGTAAGTGGTGGTTCTGGTGGTGGTCGTGGTTTTTGGTTTCTGGTGGTTATGTAAGTGGTGGTGGTAGTGGTGGAAGTGATAGTGGTGGTGATAGTGCTGGTAGTGATGATTATGGTGGTGACAGTGCTCGTGGTGATAGTAATGGTGCTGGTGGTCGTTTTCGTGGTGATAGTGATGCTCATAGTGGTGGTGATAGTGGTGCTGATAGTACTGATGGTGGTGGCGGTCGTCGCAGTGGTGTTGATTAGAGCGTGCGAGGGGCTGGTAACCTCTCCAGCAAGCACCACGGTGGAAAAACCGAAATCATCTTGTTTATTACGCCTTCGCGCCAAACTTAATCTGGCAGAGTCAGACTGAACCCCCACCCCTCCCAGGATTCCCCCAGGATTCCCCCAGGAATAAGATAATCCTGAGATTGGCCACGTGGAATGTTCTGAATCTCGTTGTGGAGGAGAGTCTACCACTCCTCTGTCGGGAGATGGACCGGTACCGCCTGGACCTCTGTGAATTCAGGAGGTCTGGAGGACCGGTTATGGCTCCAGTCACCGTGAGGGGTGGACAGTTCTCCACTCAGGGCAGGAAACTAACAAACAACAGGGAGTGGCACTTCTTTTGTAGGAAGCTGTAAGTTCCAGGCTCCATATCAACAAGAGGTGAGGAATGGTGGTTGCTGCTTACGCCCCCACCAAAGATTAAATAAGTGGAGGGATGCACACAAGGCTGATGAGTCAGACGCCTTCTATAACATCCTGTCCCAAGTGCTAGCTAAAGTGGCCAATCGGGATAGAGTCATCCTGTTGGGTGCCTTTAATGCCCTAGTGTGTCTTGACACAAACACATCTGGGTCAGAGTGATCCGAAGGCACGGGCCAGATCAGCTAAATAATAACGGTAGAAGGCTACTAGACTTCTGTGCAGCCTACAGGCTTGTAATTACGAGCACGCTGTTCTGGAATCGGAACATCTACACAACATCATGGACGCACGCTGGGTCCAAGGAAGAACATCTGCTGGACTATATAATTATGGACCAGTGGATGTGGGCCCATGTCCTTGACACCAGGACCTACTGTGGAGCTGATCTTTCCACTGACCATCGACTCGTCATCTGTAAGAATCGCCTGTCATTCTTTCACTCCGGTGGTGGGTGTCCATCTAGGACCCCATTCAAACCCACAGGGGCCCGGTCTCAGCAAGCTGCAGATAGTTGCAAGCAGGAATTTCAACGTCACTTGCAGCTGGCGTTAGCATCGTCCCTCCATTATCCTGATGCCGAGGATAAATCGTGCGAGGTTTATGACTGTGGCTCATGCAGCTGCAATGGCAGCATTGGGTACACGGTCCAAACCTGAGGAGGCTCACCGTGGCCTTTGCTCGGAGATTTGGAGAGATGTGCAGCGCTGCAAGGATGAGGGGTGGTCTCAGTTACTAGGGATATGGAATCGGCCTCAGTATCCCGCAATCACAAATCACTATTGAATTCCATCATTGGTATTGGTAGTGGGAATAGTGCTGGTGGTGGTGAGAATAGTGGTAGTAGTGGTGTTATTGGTGATGGTGATAGTGGGGAGCGGCAGTGTTCAGTGATTAGCGCTACGCTGCACACGAACCCGGCTACCCGAGTTCGATTACAGCTCACGGCCACCAACACCAGTTTGTCCGAACCGGTTCTGGGCCTCTTCTAGGACGACTCAGCCTTAAATGAGTTACCTGGTGTGGTGATGTGTAGTAAACATTGTCAATGGGGAGACAATGGCAACCGGACGTGGTGCTGACCACCCATCCTCTGTGTTCCACAGTGCCGGCCTTCATAAGTGTGGCTATTCACTGCGAATAGCACTTGCCCCAGCAGTCTGTTAAGGCTACACGGGTGATCTTTGGCTTGGTATTAAACACCAGCACTAGGGGAGATACAAAGGCAGCCGGGTGTGATAGTGCTGGCCAACCACCACTCTCCGTGTTCCACAGTGCCGGCCTTCATAGGTATTGCCACTCACTAACGTGGTCAAGGAAACAATACTTATACGAGGACTCATCTACTTACGAACGAGTTATGTTCCAGAGGTTCATTCGTTCGTAGGTTCAACTTTACTCCTGTCGATTCCAAACATCTTGTACGACATGTACAGTAGACACGGGGAATGGATTTTAAAGATGTATAGTCTCCTGTAGATGTCGATGCCACTAGTTCTTCACGTTCTACAGATATAGATGCCACTGGCTCTTCATGTTCTGTAGATGTACATGCCACTGGCCATTTACGTTCCGCAGATGTAGATGGCACAGGTTCTTCATGTTCTGCATTTGTAGATGCCACCACCCCCATATATTGCGCGGCGACTCTCGGTCCGAACAGGCAACCGGACGTACGTGCAGGTTTGCTCGTATCTCTGAAAGTTCGTAATTCAAATGGTTGTAAGTGGAGAAGTTCCTGTATATTAAGTAAAATGTCAAGTGATGTAGTGACAATGCCAGGCCACTAGAAGACGCTAGAACACCAGACAGAGACAAAGATTTCCCCCCACCTCCCCTGTATCGCCTCTGACCCTTGCGGGAAAGTGCATTTTAGCGAGTTGCAGCAGTAGCTATGAAGACCGGCACTGTGGCACACGAAGGAGCGGTGTGGTGCCAATACCCCGGTCGGCCGCCTTTGTCTCTCCCCAGTGTTGATGCTTTTCACGCACAGCGTTCCAGGTGCTCATTGGAGGCTGAGTCGACCTAGGTGAGGAAGCCCGGGACCGATTCAGATAACCATTCCTGGTGTTGGGTGTTGGTGGCCCGTGAGTGGGAATCTAACTCGGGTCTCTGCACGAACCACTGCGCCATCGAACATCACTCCGCCTGCGACAGAGTCGTTTCGCTGCTTCCTCGTTTACATGCCAAACTCTGGACCGGTTTCGACGTTCAGGGTCTCATCAGCAGGGTCAGGTTTTTAGGAATAGTAATACTAAAAATGTTAAACTAAAACTATGTTTTATTGTACCAGGTGTAAGTCACCCATCGAGCTGTGTAGCTCTTTTTTGTCAGAAGTGACCCTGGCTATCACAAATCATAGCAGCGAAAAACGACGTGGCTGATATCATCATCACGTGGGCATGTCTAGCGGCAGCCAAATAACCCTCTCATGACGCGACGATGTTAATTCTAAATTTTGAAGCGTTAAAACCGGAGCACCGCGGAGGAAAAATCCATGCGACCACGGGGAGAGAGACACTGCAAACTACAAATATACAGCAGCAGGCATCGTCAGGGTCGGGGTTGAACCCACGAACCTCCTGCGTAGCAGGTGAGTTAGTCAACATCTCCATAGGCAGAGAGAGATGCAAACTCGAAAATACAGCAGCAGACATGGTCAGGGTCCGGGATTGAATCCACACAATCCCCACAATCCCGTACACCAGGAGAGGTAGTTAACATCTTAGGAAATGTTAACATCTTAGGAAATGTTAACTACACCCGGTGTTTTGGGAAGTTAGCCTGCAGGTGTTTAACTCAGGCTCGCTGGAGCACCTCCCCAAGCCCCCAATCCATCAAGTCAGGGTTTTCTGCGGTGGCGGAAGTCTGGAAGCCACGAAGCAGCTGCCAGGAGTGGGCTGTATCTTGAAACTCACCCCGTTTCCTCTTGGCATCAGCAGGAGGGAGCAGGTGGGTGGGGGGGAGCAGGAGGGGGAGGCAGGAAGAGGAGGTAAGAGGAGGGAGGAGGCAAGAGCCGGGAGGAGGCGGGGAGAGGAGGAGGTGGAGGAGAGAGAGGAGGAGGCAGGAAGGTGGCCCTGGAGGGGAAACGTCCAGCCAGCAGCGTAGGCATCTTCCGCGCTCTGGTCGGAGCCAGGGTGTGACTGGAGTTCCGCCATGCACGGCTGACCCACGCCGTGCCGGCCTTCAAGGAGCAGTGGGCGATGGAGGAGGCCATGTGCTCGGTGGCAGATGACGGGGAGCTCTGCATGCAGTTATGAGCTACCCGTCGGAGGCCGTTGGACTGCGAGAAGGGCTGCGTGCAGAACGAGAGAGAGCGAGAGAGTGAGCGAGAGAGTGAGCGAGAAAGTGAGCGAGAGGTGGAGGTTTACATAAAGCAAAGTTATTTTTTTTAAAAATACGAAATGATTAAATGAAAAAATACGAAATTATGTTTCCACTGATCGTAAAAAAAGGAGGAGGAGGGAGGAGGCAAGAGGAGGGAGGAGAGGGAGGAGGAGGTCTGGACTTGCTTCCCAAATACAGCCACAAAGCAGCTGCAGGAGTGGGGTGTGTATCTTTTAGTATTGTACCATATGGTACAAAAACCCGCATAGGTTGACAGGTATTGTCCATACCTGTCAACCCATGCGATTTACCCCGTATTCTTGTATAGGGAAATTCAGTATTCAGGTCCATACGGCGTACAGCCGTTTCAATTCCGGGCAAAAAAAATGTGTTTGTCTATTTGTTTGTATTTCTCTCTTGTGATGGGACTTTGTAGGATGAACCTTGAGATGTTTAAGGGGCAAGGGGTGACCAATAAGGTCTGAATTGTCCTGTAATAAGGTCGGCACTGAGATGAGTAGACAGGTCTGTTGTACCATTGTTTCCGGAGTGGACTGTATCGTGAAACTCACCCCATTTGCCCTCCCCCTCCTTCCCATCCTCACCCACTCCCGCTCCTCCCCTTTGGTTGGAAAGTCAACCTCCCGCCCAACCGCCCATATGTAAAGAAGCTCCGATTAGAGATTGTCTTTTTCCAAGAAATTCACCGTAATGCTACTGAGCCTAAGAAGCTAAGGGGGAGTTGGGTAGGGCCATTCTTTATTACTCCACGTATCAACAGGAAGCAGAGGAGTGGCCATCCTTATGAGTACAAGGGTGAAATTCACGCTCTCCGCGGAAAAGACAGACAGGGTAAATTCATCACGGTCAAGGGAGCAATATCAGGGAAGGACATATCCTTATTGAATATTTACAATCCACCCATCATTAACAGCAAGCTGCTCGCAACAATAAGACGCATGGTGGAGCAACGAAACAGTGAAATAGTCCCTTGCCAGTATCATCATTATAAATATAAGAATAGGTTTTACCCTAGCACTGTTTGATCTAACACTGTTTGAGACTTGGCTCTAACGAAAGCTGTCTCTGGTGTGGAACAATCAGTTTCAAAACGATTTATATATTACCAGAGTATGTTTTTGCTTGCATGTTCACCGCAAGTACCGTGTGTGGTTAATGCAGACTTGATTTCTTGCAACACATTCCTGCGGAGGGAGCTGGTAGGAACGTTGGCTTTCTGGGTCAATGGCCAGGGTCAACGGCGGCGTGGTGTATTCCGCAAATATGGCCGACTGTGAGGGCGGGCACAAGCCGGCGTGAGTAGGTTAAACGTTGAGTTTCATAAGGGCACCACGGGGTGACCAGCCCCTCCCCACCCAGCCCCACACCTCCCACCCCTCACCCAGCCCTACCCTCCCCACCCAGCCCCACCGCACCCTTCCCACCCAGCCCCTCCCCACCCTCCCCACCCAGCCCCTCCCCACCCTCCCCTCTCCACCCAGCCCCACCCTCCCCACCCAGCCCTTCCCCCCTCCCCTCCCCACCCAACCCCTCCCCCCCTCCCCACCCAGCCCCTCCCTGCACGACGGACGGACGGACACAATAATCCCATGTGGGCTGGTGGAACCAGAAGGTTCCTACCAATAAAAGGCTTCTGTCTTGTGTTTTAACATCCTAACACAACTGTTTTAGTGCCAGCTAGGGTAAAACCTTTTCTTATATATTTATACATGCAGGAAAGGTCCCATGATGTTACTGCTCACCCCAAGCTATAAATGCCCTGATAGTGCATTATCTTTGTGCTGTTCTGGTCTAACACTGTTTGAGACTAGGCTCTAAAGGAAAGCTGTCATAGGAGGGGACTGGAACATGGTGCAAGACCCCCAGATGGATTGATCCAATCCCCCAAAAACTGACGTAGCGGCCAGACAGAGAGCTCTCCTAGCTGAGATTTACTCAGAACATCATCATTTCACAGATCACTGGAGTGCCTTGATTCCCGAACAGAGATATTACACCCACGCGTCTCGAGCACGTGGTACCTTATCAAGGGTAGATTGCTTTCTGTTGTCAAACACAGTCCCCCCCATCAGTCACAAAGGTGAACATTCTGGATTTTTCAACTGTTTGATCACGCTCCAGTCCTCAACGCCATTTTGCCTGTCCGTCTTCTGCAAGCAGAGGTGTAGAAAATGTGACCTGGTCAATGGCTTCGATATCATAAAAGGGAGAGCGTCCTGGTTTATTCTCTGCACTTTCAGAGTCCCAGACCCTCTGCTCACAATCATTGGGGCGACACGATGGCGAGATATTAACTACCTCGCCGAGTATACATGAGGTCGTGGGTTCGATCCCGATGCTGACGATGCCTGCTGTACATGTGGAGTTTGCGTGTCTCTCTCCCCGTGGTCGCGTGGATTTTTCTCCGGCTACTCCGCTTTTCCCCTCCACACTAACAATCAACATTACTTCACGCGTTTATAGTATTCGGCTGCTATAAATATCCATAGGATAAGCCACCGGTGGGATATCATTTGTGGTCAGGTCGATTCTGAAAAAGGGCTGTACAGCTCAGTGGGCCTTACATGGTAAGATAAAATGTTAAATTAAGGAGTGTCATGACAGTGGGCAGACCCGGGTGAGCTACTTAGATTATTTTGCTGCTATACATTTCCAAATGATAAGACACTTTGTTGACCTATCATTTGTGGCCAGGTGGCTTCTGAAAAATAAGTGAATACCTCATTGGACTTTACCTGGTAGGATGGGGATGGCTTAGTTTGTGTGGTTGGGGGATTTGTTTACTTTTATTGTACGTTCCACTACTATCGTGTTTGTGTATTGTGTTTGTTGTTGTAATGTTCTTACCCCGTACCAGGTCGCTTCTGAAAAATAAGTTAATACCTCAGTGGACTTTACCTGGTAGGATGGGGATGGCTTAGTTTGTGTGGTTAGGGGATTTGTTTACCTTTATTGTACGTTCCACTACTATCGTGGTTGTGTATTGTATTTGTTGTTGTAATGTTCTTACCCCGTACCGCGACTGTACATCTGTGAAAAAGAACCTAATAGCTCATCGGATTCCTCCTGCAGTATAAATAATACATATTCCGATTCTGAAAACTTTGTGCAGTGTGTACAACATCGCAGGGATATCCTCAGGCCTCTACCCTATTTAAAATCATCCTTGGATGTACTGGAGGAGTTTCCATCCTGTACAGATACAATGGGAGACAGATGTAATGCACGCGTATCATACGCTGATGATTTGGTGATTGCTGAGAAGTATTTGTATACGCTGCTACTGAACCTGGAGCATGCTACTGAGAGATGGGACCTTACCATCAGCCCCACCCGAGCTAAGCACCTGCCTGGATATTTTGTCTGCTATCAAACACTCCACCCGCTCAACTCCCCATGCGTGATGAGGCAGTTGTGGAGAAAGCCGAAACGACCCCATACCTGGGCAATGTTTTTTTATGATCAACTCTGGTTTGGCAGCAGAGGTATCACTCCGAATCAGTTAAGCGGCAATATCTCTTCATCGGCTGCGTAACGCTGTGCGGAAGCTGCCTAGTCTGTCGCTCTACACAAAGCTTCGGGTCTTCTCGTCCACAGTTATGCCCTCTCTTCTCTACGCTTGCGAGACATGGAGCCCGAAAAAGGAACATCTGCGCCGGTTTAACATATTTAGGCTGGCCTGCCTATGATCCATCCTGGGTTTAACCAGACCGGGTTGTGTGAGAAACTCACAGATCCTTGAAATATGTTGATATACTCCTATCAGTGGGTTCCTCCGGCAGGCGAGGCTGTATTGGCTGGCTCATTTAGCCCACATTCCCAGCCACCACGTGACAAAGCAGCTTCTATTTGTACTCTGTGGTTTTTTCGGTAAAGTCACGTAGGTATAAAATAAAATAAATCACGTTTCAGGCGCAGCACAAGTGTCCATCATCAGGTGGGAAAGCATGGTCTGCTGCTGAGGCAGACTGTTTTAAAAGGTTTGAAATGGGTGTAGCCCAAGGGTCATAAAAAGTGGCCGGGGCTAGTGATGTTAATGTGAGAAATTAGCATGTAACTGTAAGATAGGAGAGCGGCCTCCTCGACGAGATAGGAGAGCGGCCTACTTGACGGAAGTGGCTATGTTAATGTGAGAGATTAGCATGTTAATGTGAAATCGAAGAGTGGTGCAATCCAAAGGCATGAGTGCAACCCAACGGGTGCAATCCAAAGGGCACGTGAGTATGAGAGTGCAATCAAAGGACATGTGAGCATGAGAGTGCAATGAAAAGGACATGTGAGCATGAGAGATCTAAGAGAGAGGCATAGAGAGGCACAGAGAGTCGGAAATAACAGCTGACATAGGCAGCAGACCATGCTTTCCCACCTGATGACGGACACTTGTGTTGCGCCTGAAACGTCGTGATTTATTTTATTTTATACCTACGTGACTTTACCGAAAGAACCAAAGAGTATGCATTCCTGCTGTCACGAAAGCTTCAAATCAAGCTTTTATTTGGTCCAATAGAGAGCGCTAAACGGGCACAGCATGGGATAGGGAAGAAATGGAGCCGATGTGTCAGAATAATGTGGAGCTGATTGGACTTGCCAATGATCGGAACCAGCAGTCTGAAGATCGGACTCTGTCGAGGAGGCTCATGAAGGACGCTGCTACTGGGCAGTTAGTGGCAGTCGCCCTACAGTAACAACGGAGGGCAGATGAGCGACGCTCACAGCAACGAGCGGAGCACCGGGTGACTAAAACACAGCAAGTTTGGCACAGTAGGGAGCACAGGTGGTGCATCTGCCAGTCATCTCAGTTAATCAACCCATGGCACCTGGGTCTGTCCTTTGACCTCACCCTACACCTAGCCTCGCACAGCAGTCACCCCATGGCACCTGGTTCAGTCCTGTAACCTCCTGCCAGCAGCCAGCCTTCCACACTCCACGTGGCCTCAAAGTGCACCTAGACTGGCACAAACGCCGTGGTGACATCAACGCTAATTAGTAGCGAATGGTGACTGTTGTTGGTCTGAAGTGATTAACGCGCTGCGCTACGAACCCAGCGACCAGAGTTCGATTCCCGCTCACGGCCAACACCAGTGACGATTATCTGAACCGGTTCTGGGCCTCAACTGGGTCTATTTGGCTTCAAATGAGCACCTGGTACAGTGGTTATGCTGGCCACCCCACCCACCTCGTGTGCCATTGGGACCTTCGTAGCTGCTGCTCGCTAATCGCACTTTCCCCTGCAGTCTGAGCGAGGCTATACGGGGCACATGTGTATTTGTTTGCGCGTGTCTGTCAGTGTGTGCAAGCATTGCCTGGGCACGATGCTTCCTGATTGGTAAACCTGGCCGGAAACGGTTGCTGCAGACTTGAAATGCGTGGGCGCAACTGATAAGTGAACCCTACGGGTGTCTTGGTGATTAAAACTGCACACGATGGGAGTATCATTGGTTAACACTGCACCCCACGGGAGTGTCATTAACACCGCACCCTATGGGGGCCTTAGTGATTAACACTGCAACCCTATGGGAGTGTCATTGATCAACACTGAACCCTACGGGAGCCTCAGTAAATTAACACTGAACCCTATGGAAGCCTTGCTGATTAACACAGAACCCTATGGGAGCCTTATGGATTAACACTGAATTCTATGGGAGCCTTAGGGAGTAACACTGACTCCTATGGGAGCCATAGGGATTAACACTGAAGCCTATGGGAGCTTTAGGGATTAACACTGAACCCTACGGGAGCCTCAGTAAATTAACACTGAACCCTATGGAAGCCTTGCTGATTAACACAGAACCCTATGGGAGCCTTAGGGAGTAACACTGACTCCTATGGGAGCCATAGGGATTAACACTGAAGCCTATGGGAGCTTTAGGGATTAACACTGAATCCTATGGGAGCCAGAGTGATTAACACTGAAGCCTATGGGAGCCTCAGGGATTAACACTGAACCCGTTGGGAGCCTTAGGGAGTAACACTGACTCCTATGGGAGCCTTAGAAAATAACGCAGAACCCGATGGGAGCCAGAGTGATTAAGACTGAAGCCTATGGGAGCCTTAGGGATTCACACAACCATATGAGGAGCCTTAGCAATTGAAACAGAACCAACCCAATGGGATAGTCACTGTTTAACATTGAACCCCAACGACGGAGAGACTCGTTGTGGCTCTACTCTGTGTGTGTTTTGCTGTTGACCGCACGGTTTTCCGTCTGGCGGGGTTTTTTGCCCATATACGGGCAAAGGGAGAGAGGTGGGGGGGGACGTGCGGTCAGCCGACTTCCGGCTTAGTGGGAAACACAGGGAGGAGACCAAAGGCAAAGCTCCCCCGAATAGCCTCGGCGCACCGTTGGGGGGCAAGTGCTGGCAGTGAGCAGCGCCTGTGAAGGCAAATGTGAAATATGCATTCAAGGGTACAGGCCAGAGTAAAAAACGACCAACTTTAAAGCTATTGTTACCAGGTGCAAAGCCCACTGAGGTATGCATCTCTTTTTCAGAGGCGATCTGTTGTTGACAAAGGCTCACGTAGGATTCAGTGTTACTCAATGAGGCTCCCATAGGGTTCATGTTTAATCAATGAGACTCCCATATGGTTCAGTGTTGATCAGTGAGAATCGCATAGGGTTCGTGTTAATCAATGAGGCTCCCATAGGGTCAGTGTTAATCGCTAAGGC
>CM025680.2:1045619-1066315 GCA_014621495.2 Entosphenus tridentatus | reverse complement strand
GTCCTGTGTGGTGGTGGTTGTTAACGGTTGTGTGTCTCTCTGTCTTTCTGTATGTAGACCTACTCGGGCCTGTTCTGCGTGGTGATCAACCCCTACAAGGCCATCCCCATCTACACCGACGCCATCATGGACCTGTACAAGGGACGCAAACGGCACGAAGTGCCACCACACATCTACGCTGTGTCGGAAACTGCCTACCGTTGCATGATGCATGGTAACTACCACTACTAGTACCTCTACTACAACACATCTTCGCTGTCGGACAGGGCCTACCTTAGCATGATGCATGCTAACCACTACTACTACCACCACTACTATCACTCACTACGACTACCACTACTTATACCACTAGCACTATCACCACTACTATCACTACCATACATCTACGCTGTGTCGGACACAGCCTACTGTAGCATGATGTATGGTGACTACTACTAGTACCACTACTACCACTACCACTACTACTATTAATCACCACCACTACTACCACTCACTACGACTGCTATCACGTATAATACCACTACTTCTATCAATCACCACTACTTCTATCAATCATCACTACTACCACCACTCACTACTACCACTCACTACTACCACTCGTACAACTACTTCCACCACTATCACCACTACTGCTACCACGTCACTACCATACATATACACTGTGATGCATGGTGACTACCACTATTACTACCATCATCACCGCCACTGCCACCACTACTACCATCATCACCGCCACTACCACAATTACTACCATCATCACCGCCACTACCACCATTACTACCATCATCGCCTACACTGCAACCACCACCACTATCATCATTGCCGCCACTGCAACCACCACCACTACCATCATCGCCGCCACTGCAACCACTACTACCACTGCCGCCACCACCACCACCACTACTACCATCATCATCGCCACCACTGCCATCATTGCCGCCACCGCGACTTCCATCATCGCCGCCACACCATGCTGGTTGTGATATTTGTTTGATCTCTTCCCCTGCCCCTCTGTAGATCGTGAGGACCAATCCATCCTGTGCACGTGAGTGCATTACAAAGACACCGACAAAGATCCCCCAGGTAGCCTCTAGAAGGGATGTAGGGTCAAGTTCTGGTAGTAGCCAGTAGCAGCGGTGTCTATGTACAACAAAGATCCCACGTATAGCCTTAACAGACTGTAGGGGCAAGTGCTGTTAGCGAGTAGCGAGCGCCTAATAAAGGCCGGCATGGCACACGAGGGGGTGGGTGGTCAGTACCACGCCCGGCCGCCTTTGTCTCCCCAGTGGTGATGTTTTTGCACACCAGGTACTCATTTGAGGCAGAGTCGACCTCGTGGGGGCCAGAACCAGACTAGTTCAGGTAATCATCGCTGGTGTTGGCCGTGAGCGGAGATCAAACACGAGTCGCCAGATTCGTAGTGCAGCGCAGCGCTAACCACTCCACACATTTATGGCCGAGTTGACCTAGGGGTAGGCACCAGGACCTAGGTGTGAGTTTGCACTCTGTGGTCACCTGATGTTGGTCGTAGGGTGGCAGTCCAAATCGGCCGGTCGTCTCTGCTGGGGTTCGTGCAGCGTGCTAACAGCTGCGCCGCTGCTCGCTCACCCGCCCACTCGCTCACCTGCTCGCTCGGCCGCTCACTCGCTCGGCTGCTGTCACTCGTTCACTCACCCTCTGATTTGTAAATCGACTCCAGCATCTTTCTTGAATTGAAGCTTTCGTGACTGCAGGAATCCAGACTCTTTGGTGCTTTCGGTAAGGCTACGTGGGTAAGAAAAAAAAATTGATCACGTGATCTATTATTTTTCTTACCTACGTGACTTTACCGAAAGAACCAAAGAGTCTGGATTCGGGCATCTTTCTCCTCCTGTCTCTCGCCCAACCCCCCCCCCCCCCTTCTCTGCTTTCCCCCAGGGGTGAGTCTGGTGCCGGCAAGACGGAGAACACCAAGAAAGTGATCCAGTACCTGGCTCACGTCGCATCCCAGCGTGGACGCCCTGCTGCTCACGGACTACCAGTACTACGACTACTATCACCACTACTATCACACACGACCACTACCACCACGACTACTTTCACTACCGCTATCATTACCACTACCTCCGATACTATTACCATTACAACTAACACTGCTAAAACCATCACCACTAGTAGTACCACTCCCACAAAACATATACTACAACCACAACAATAACCACAACCACCACGCCAGTCAACATCACCACAACTATGACCACCACAACTACTGCAACCACCACTACCACCACTACAACTACCACCACCATAACCACAGCCGCTGCTGCTGCTTCTCGTCTCGTCCTTAATGCTACAAATTCGCTTCACTAACGCTTGACGCCCCCCCCCCTCTCTCTTTCTCCGTGTGTCTCTCTCTCTCCATGTCTATCTCGCTCGCCCCCCGTGTCTCTCTCACTTCCCGTGTCTCTACCGGTCTCTCTCTCTTTCCCTGTCTCTTGCTCTCTCTCTCCCCGCTTCAGCCCGAGTCTCCACGGATCTCGAAGGTAAGAGCCAGTGCCTAAACAATCACAGCTGGTTGGGTGGTTGGGTGGGTGGTTGGGTGGTTGGGTGGTTGGGTGGTTGGGTGGGTGGGTGGGTGGTTGGGTGGGTGGGTGGGTGATAACTCTAACGCAATGTTTTTTGTTTATTCCCAAACAGGCTTCTAGCGCGTTCACATACGTAAGTTATTCACTAACTCGCCCGCTCACTCACTCGCGCAGGATGATGATGATGATGATGACGACGATGATGACGACGATGATGTTGACGACGATGTTACCCCGCAGGGTGAGTTGGAGAAGCAGCTACTGCAGGCGAACCCCATCCTGGAGGCGTTCGGCAATGCCAAGACGGTGAAGAATGACAACTCGTCCCGCTTTGTAAGTCTACCACCAACACTACTATCACCACTAGTACTACTACAACCACTAAGCCACTACCACCACTACGACATCCACTTCAATCACAACCATTATCAACCACTCTAGCCATAGTGATCAACGTTTGTGTTGTTAATGTTGTTATCCTTTGTAATGCTGCTCATTATTCTATTGAGGTGGTGATGGTGATATATTGGTGGTGGTGGTAGTGACGTTGTTGTTGTTTCTTCAGGGTAAGTTTATCCGGATCAACTTTGACGTCACCGGATTCATCGTGGGAGCCAACATTGAGACTTGTATCCTGCAACATCGCAGCAGTGGTGGTTGCGAGGTGGTGATTGTGATGGTGCTTGTGGTTGCGCGTCGGTGGTGGTGGTGGTGGTGGTGCTTGTGGTTGGTTGTGGTTGTTGTCTTGACCTGGCGGGGATCTCAGACCTGCTGGAGAAATCTCGCAACATTCGCCAGGCCAAGGATGAACGCTCATTCCACATCTACTACTACCTGCTGCATGGAGCATCATCCGCACAGAGAGGTGAGAAACGGATACTCACCAACTCACTCACCCACTCACCCACCCACCCACTCACTCAATCATGATGAGTCTACTGCTGCTGATGAGTCTACTGCTGCTTTTCTTCCCACCACAGAGGAGCTCCTGCTGGAAGGTTTCCCGTCCTACCGCTTTCTCTGCGGTGGGCCCATCGCTGTGCCCGGAGCCCCAGACAAGGAAATGTTCCAGCAGACCGTCGAGGCGCTCACCATCATGGGCTTCACGCAGGAGGAGCAGATGGGTGCGTGCACCCAGCCTGGCATGGAGGAGGCACCACGCTTGTGTCTGTCTGTGTGTGGGAAGCGGTAGTGTAGTAGCGGTTAGCGCTACAAACCCAGCGATTCGAGTTCGATTCCCACTCCACGTTCAACACCAGGTGACGATTATCTGAACCGGTCCTAGGACTCCTAAGGCGACTCGGCCTCAAATGGTGTACCTGGTGTGGTGTGTAGTAAACATCGCCCCTGGGGAGACAAAGGCGGCCGGGCGTGGTGCTGACCAACCACCCCCATGTGTGCCGTGTCGACCTTCATAGTTGCTACTCACTAACAGCACTTGCCCCAACAGTCTGTTAAGGCTATACGGGGGATATTTGTATTTTGTGTCTGTGTGTAATTGGAAGGTTGCTAGACGTTTGTGCAGCCCATGGGCTTGTAATTACCAACACGCTGTTGTGGCATCGGCACATCCACACAACATCATGGATGCACACCGGGTCCAAGTAAGAACATCTGCTGGACTATATAGTGACGGAACAGCAGAAGCAGGCCCATGTCCTTGACACCAGGACTTACCGTGGAGCTGATCTGCCCACTGACCATCGACTTGTCATCTGTAAGATGCGCCTGCCATTCTTCCACTCTGGTGGTGGGTGTACACCCAGGACCCCATTCAATCCCACAGTGGCCTGGTCTCAAATAGCTGATGAAAGTTGCAAGTGAGAGTTTCATCATCTCTTGCAGCTGGGTTTGGCATCGTCCCCAATTCCTCCTATGCCGAAGGGGAAATGGGCGAGGTTTTGGACTCTGGCTCATGCAGCTGCAATTGCTGCTTTGGGTGCACAGTCCAGACCTCCCCAGAGACCATGGCTGATGGAGGAGGTGTTCCAGCTGGCTGAAAAAACATGACAGGCCCACTCTCACCATCTACAGCATTCCCACGTCAGAGAATAAGGAGGCTTACCGCAGCCTTCGCTCGGCTGTTTGGAGAGCCGTATGGCACTGCAAAGATGGGTAGTGGTCGTGGGTTGGCCGACGCGATGGAGTCTGCCTCTAGCCTGTTATCACAAATCATTACTTAACTCCAAAAATGTTAATTTAACGCCACACCTATCATGGAACAGGTTTGCAGATGTGCGGAATATTTCTGTGAGGTATTGGGGGAGGGGAAATCCCTCCATCTGGGAAAACATCATGGGGCAAAGTGGGGATGACCCTGTTGAGGCTGCGGTGCCTCAAATATTGGAAGAAGTCACCCCCTGTGAGCGGCTGACTGAGATGCCACCTATTGAGGAAGTATAGAAGGCAATCCAGAGACCAGGAAAAGCATCGAAGAGGTGATCTCCCAAGCGAAATGCTGAGAGACTGCCCTACATAACACCATAATAACAGTGCACCACTGGATAGGTTTTGCATGATTGGAAGAATGCCCTGGTGGTTTCGCTCTTTAAGAAGAGCGACCGCAGAGACTAGCAACTACAGGGGAATCGCCCTCCTGTGTGTGCAGGGAAAAGGTTCTGGCAAGGATTTTTCAAGATTGTCTTGCCACGCAAACTGAGGAGATAATCACGGAGCCGCAATGTGGTTTCAGGAATGGGCGGTCCTGCACAGATGCCATATTTCCTGTCCGGCTGCTAGAGCAGAGGTGTAGAGCATTCCAACAGGACCTACATCTCTGCTTTATTAACCTGGTAAAGGCCTACGATACCATCCGTAGGCCTGGACTCTGGGTTATTCTTCGTGCTTTTGGAGTTGCTGACTCTGCTCAATCATTTTAAGGGCCTTCATGATGGTGGGCAGGCCCAGGTAAAGCTATGTGGCCGGGAGTCTGAACCATTCCTTGTTCACCTTGAGGTGTGACAGGAATGTCCTCTGACTCCCACGTAATTTAACATCTATTTCGACCATGTAGTTTTTGAAGCCTTCGATAGCTGTACCAGTGGAATTTCCATCTGGTACAGATACAATGGGTGGCTGATCGATGCCCAGGTGTGGTCGAGGAATGGCTGCCTATTGGTCAACCATGTTACATATGCTGATGATCTGGGGATTGATGCTCACTCAAATGAGGAGTTTGAGGTGCTGCTGCTGAACCTGGAGCATGCCACTAAGAGGGCGGGGCCTTACCATCAGTCCCACCAAAACAAAGCACATGCCTGGGGTATTTTGTGCCTTTAGACAACTCCACCCCCACAACTCCCCATTGGTGATGAGGCAGTTGTTGAGAAAGTGGAGAGTTTCCATACCTGGGCAGTGTGCTCATGCCGTTGTCCAGATTGACAGCAGAGACCTAACTTTGAATCAATCGAGCGGCATTATCTTTTCATTGGCTGCGTAACACTGTGGCAGCTTCCAGGTTTGTCGCTCCACGAAGCTTTGGGTCTTCTTTGCCATGGGCATGCGATTTGTTCTCTCTGCTTGCGAAACGTGGACCCCCTTTAATGGAACATCTTCGCCAGTTAGAAACATTTAGGTTGGCCTGCCTACGATCCATCCTGGGTTTAACCAGGCTGGATTATGTGAGGAGCTCACAAATCTTTGAAAGATCTAAACAAAGTTCTATCGGTGAGCTCCTCCAGCGGGCGTTCGACACTTCACGTGGCTTTAACGTGCACACAGCCTAGCACAAGCACAGTGGTGATGTAACTGCCACTTATTGGCGAATGGCGGTTGTCTGTACGTCTTTGTCTGTCTGTTGCATATCTAGAATGTAGATGGACCGGCTAATGAACTCGCATCAGCACGTCATTTAATACGGGCAGGTTCACCGTGTGTGTGAGGTCGTCTATGTCTGTCTTTGTGCGTGGGGAGCGGTAGTTAGACCTTGGCAAGGTAAAGTAAGAGGTAAAAACAACGAGCCTACCTTTACCCTACCTTTACCTTGCCACAATACAATCACTCTACCCTACCTTTTTCCCTTTAGCAGGTAAGGTAAAAGGTAAAAAGCAACAAAAGCCTACCTTTACCCTACCTTTTACCTTTACCCCATACAAATTACCCGATTTACAGGGTAATTACTGGGGTACTACACATGAAAAAGGTTTATAATGGTAAATGCTAGAATACGCTCGAGGATTCCAATTTTACACGCTTGTTGTTGTTGTCATTGTTGTATCCTCAAATCTTGTAAATCAATTTTTACCCACTTCCCAATGTGGTATCGACTGCAAACTTGGTATAATCATGTCATATTGATGACAATACTATATTCTATTATAAAAAAGAAAATTTTAACATTATTTTTTATATGTTATGTTGCAGCTTGGGTCCAATTGTCCACGGTCAACTGACGTTGGCTGTAATTGGCCACGGTCCCTTACGTTATGGCAAGCTTTGCGGCCACTTCCTGTAGTCGTGGAGTTCTGCATTTATTAGTACATTTAATAAAAGCGCGTTTTTTAAAAGTTTTTTTTAAATATTACTTATTAAATGGAGGCCACGGACTGCCACGGAGCTTTTAGCGGTAAACAAGGTACCGTATTTACCGGGTAATACTTCGCGCTACCTTTATCCTACCGGGTAATTCTTCTGAGCTACCTTTACCCTACCCTTTACCTTACCCCTTGGCATGTCGACATCTTTACCCTTCACCTTTACCCTTTTACCCGGTAAAAAGGCTAAATTACCTTGCCGAGGCGTAGCGGTAGTGCAGTGGCTAGCACATTGCCCTAGAAACCAGGCCACCCGCGTTCGATTCCCACTCACGGCCAACACCAGGTGACTATTATCCGAACTGGTCCTGGGCCTCCCTGCAGTCGGCTCGGCCTCAAATGAGTCACGTGGTGCAGCGGTGTGTAGCAAACACATCACCACTGGGGGAGACAAAGGCGGTCGGGCATGGTGCCGGCCTTCATAGGTGCTCACTAACAGCAGGCTATAAGGGGGATCTTTGTCCTGTCTGTACGTATGGGTGTATGCACCTAGTCTGGCACAGCGTGCGTGTGCGTCTGTCATTTTAAAAACGGATCTCCCACCCGTGTCTGTTTATCTCTCTCTCACCCATGTCTCCTGTCTCTCACCCGCGTTTCTCTCACTCACCCGCGTCTCTCTCACTCACCCGTGTCTCTCCCCTTAGCTGTCTTCAAGATAGTCTCATCCGTGCTGCAGTTTGGGAATCTGGTTTTCAAGAAGGAACGAAACACAGACCAAGCCTCAATGCCTGACAACACGGGTAAGGAATCTACTGCTACATCATCATCGCCACCACCACTACTGCTACTCACCCACCTATCCACTCATTCACTTGCTCGCCCACCCGGTCTCCTACACTCGCTCACTCCCAACTCATTCATTTACTTACCCACCCAGTCATTCGCTCGCTCACCCAACAGATGAACGATCGTTGCTTGCTTGCAACAGCATTTACTGCAGCAACACCACAACCTCCTCTCTCACCGCGTCTCTCTCGACGTCTTTCTCCCCGTGTCCACCTCTCACCCTGTCTTTCTCCGCATCTCTCTCTCTCCACGTATCTCTGTCTCTGCTGTAGCTGCCCAGAAGCTGTGTCGTCTGCTGGGTATCCCGGTCACGGACTTCACTCGCGCCATCCTCTCCCCGCGCATCAAGGTCGGCCGAGACTTCGTGCAGAAGGCGCAGACCAAGGAGCAGGTGCGTGCCGTGCTAGGGTTCACTCAGCCTGAAGGCACACTGACACATGCGCACTGATGGTGTAACCACTACACTATGAACCTGGTGACCTGAGTTCTAATCTCCTCCCTCCTCCCTCCATCTCCTCCACTACCACAATCTCCTCCATCACTTCCATCTCTTCCTCCTGAATCCACCTCCATTACCTCCACCACCACTTCCCACCACCTCCATCACCTCGTCCACCAGGCCGACTTTGCGGTGGAGGCTCTTGCCAAGGCGTCTTCGGAGCGCCTCTTCCGCTGGTTGGTGCTGCGCATCAACCGGGCGCTGGACCGCACCACGCGCCAGGGAGCCTCCTTCATCGGCATCCTCGACATCGCCGGCTTCGAGATCTTCGAGGTGACCCCACCGCCCCCCCCCCCCCCCCCCCCCCCCCCCCCCACCTTGTCTCCACAACTCCAAGGAGTTACAGTGAAGGAAAAAAGTATTTGATCCCCTGCTGATTTTGTACGTTTGCCCACTTACAAAGAAATGATCAGTCTATAATTTTAATTGTAGGTTTATTTGAACAGTGAGAGACAGAATAACAACAACAAAATCCAGAAAAACGCATGTCAAAAATGTTATAAATTGATTTGCATTTTAATGAGGGAAATAAGTATTTGACCCCCTCTCAATCAGAAATATTTCTGGCTCCCAGGTGTCTTTTATACAGGTAATGAGCTGAGATTAGGAGCACATTCTTAAATGGAGTGCTCCTAATCTCAGCTTGTTACCTGATTGATTGCTTCTGTTCACAGAAGCAATCAATCAGATTCCAAACTCTCCACCATGGCCAAGACCAAAGAGCTCTCCAAGGATGTCAGGGACAAGATTGTAGACCTACACAATGTTGGAATGGGCTACAAGACCATCGCCAAGCAGCTTGGTGAGAAGGTGACAACAGTTGGGGCGATTATTCGCAAATGGAATAAACACAAAAGAACTGTCAATCTAGATTTTAAGCTTTCGTGACTGTCAATCTCCCTTCGGCCTGGGGCTCCATGCAAGATCTCACCTCGTGGAGTTACATTGATCATGAGAACGGTAAGGAATCAGCCCAGAACTACACGAGAGGATCTTGTCAATGATCTCAAGGCAGCTGGGACCATAGTCACCAAGAAAACAGTTGGTAACACACTCCGCCGTGAAGGACTGAAATCCTGCAGCGCCCGCAAGGTCCCTCTGCTCAAGAAAGCACATATACATGCCCATCTGAAGTTTGCCAATGAACATCTGAATGATTCAGAGGACAACTGGGTGAAAGTGTTGTGGTCAGATGAGACCAAAATGGAGCTCTTTGACATCAACTCAACTTGCCATGTTTGGAGGAGGAGGAATGCTGCCTATGACCCCAAGAACACCATCCCCACCGTCAAACATGGAGGTGGAAACATTATGCTTTGGGGGTGTTTTTATGCTAAGGGGACAGGACAACTTCACCGCATCAAAGGGATGAAGGAAGGGGCCATGTACCGTCAAATCTTGGGTGAGAACCTCCTTCCCTCAGCCAGGGCATTGAAAATGGGTCGTGGATGGGTATTCCAGCATGACAATGACCCAAAACACACAGCCAAGACAACAAAGGAGTGGCTCAAGAAGAAGCACATTAAGGTCCTGGAGTGGCCTAGCCAGTCTCCAGACCTTAATCCCATAGAAAATCTGTGGAGGGAGCTGAAGGTTCGAGTTGCCAAACGTCAGCCTCAAAACCTTAATGACTTGGAGAAGATCTGCAAAGAGGAGTGGGACAAATTCCTTCCTGAGATGTGTGCAAACCTGGTGGCCAACTACAAGAAACGTCTGACCTCTGTGATTGCCAACAAGGGTTTTGCCACCAAGTACTAAGTCATGTTTTGCAGAGGGGTCAAACACTTATTTCCCTCATTAAAATGCAAATCAATTTATAACATTTTTGACATGCGTTTTTCTGGATTTTGTTGTTGTTATTCTGTCTCTCACTGTTCAAATAAACCTACCATTAAAATAATAGACTGATCATTTCTTTGTCAGTGGGCAAACGTACAAAATCAGCAGGGGATGAAATATGTTTTTCCCTCTGTACCTCCCATGTCTGTCTTCTCCCCCCCGCCACCCCGTATCTATCTCTGTCTGTCTCTCTCTCCCTATCTCTCTGTCTCTCTCTTCCCCCCCCCCCCATGTGTCTCTCTCGCAGCTGTGCACCAACCACACGATGTTCCTCTGTGTCTCTCTCTGTCTCCTGTCTCTTGTCACAGCTGAACTCCTTCGAGCAGCTGTGCATCAACTACACCAACGAGAAGCTGCAGCAGCTCTTCAACCACACGATGTTCACGCTGGAGCAGGAGGAGTATCGCCGTGAGGGCATCGAATGGAGCTTCATCGACTTCGGACTCGACCTGCAGCCCTGCATCGAGCTCATCGAGAAGCCGGTAAGAGAGAGACTCTGGGAGACTCGGACTCAATTCATTCTACGCCCCCTACTGGACATGTGCGCCGATGAGCTTCATAGCTAATCAAATTGATTCTCCCCCCACCCCTCTCTCTTCCCTCCTCGCCCTGTCTTCATCGCCCCCTCCTCCCTCCTCCTCATCTCCCCGCCCCAGGTGGGACCCCCAGGTATCCTGGCTCTGCTGGATGAGGAGTGTTGGTTCCCCAAGGCAACCGATCGCTCGTTCGTAGAAAAGCTGCTCCAGGAGCAGGCAGCCCATCCCAAGATCTCCAAGCCCAAGCAGATCAAGGACAAGTGCGACTTCTGTGTAGTGCACTACGCCGGAAAGGTGAGAGCAAGAGAGATGCGGGGAGGGGAGGGGGGAGAGACAGACACGGGGGGAGAGTGAGAGACACCAGAAATTTGTTGTGATTGAGCGGTTGACTCCTCTGGGCTGCAGGTGGAGTACAAGGCCGACGAGTGGTTGCTGAAAAACATGGACCCACTGAACGACAATGTCGCCTCCCTCCTCCACCAGTCCACCAACCCCCTGGTGCAGGAGCTCTGGAAGGACGGTGGGTCCACCTCGCTCGCTCACCCATTCGCTCGCTCATTCAGTCACCCGCTCGCTCGCTCGATCACCCACACGCTCGCTCACCCAACCACTCATTCACTCGCTCACCCACTCGTTCGCTCAATTGGGCACTCGCTCACCCACTTGCTCATTCGTCAACTCACTCACCCGCCCACTCATCCCCCCACCCACTCAATCATTCACCCCCCCATTCACTCAACCACTCAGCCACTTGTTCATCCGCTCGCTGGGAGGGAGAGGAAGAGACGCGGACTCCAAATATACAGCAGGCATCGGCAGGGCTGGGGATTGAAGCCACGACCTCCTGTACACCAGGCGAGGGGAAGTAACATCTCTCCACCTCCCTCTTCTTACCCCTCCTTCTCCACTCCTCCCAACCCTCCCTATTCCTCCTCCCTCTTCCTCCTTCCACCTTTCTTTCTCCACCTTTCCTATTCCTCCATCCCTTCTTCCACCTGCCCAGTGGATCGCATCGTGGGTCTGGAGCAGGTGTCGGGGATGAGCGGCGGAGACTCCTTTGGGGGAGCGTCCGCCCCGTTCGGCGGCGGAGGCATGAAGACTCGCAAGGGCATGTTCCGAACTGTTGGACAACTCTACAAGGAGCAGCTGGGCAAGCTGATGGGGACACTGCGCAACACAAACCCCAACTTCGTGCGCTGCATCATCCCCAACCACGAGAAGAAGGTGACGGGGGACGGGAGGTGGAGGGGGAGTGGCGAGTGAGTGAGCGAGCGGTGGGGAGGAGTGGTGGCACATCTGAAGCCGATCCTGGGCCTCCCCTAGCTCAACTCGGCCTAAAAATGAGTTGGCTGGTGTAGTGGAATGAGGTGAGGCGATTGTCGTAGTTAACATTAACCACTGATGAGTGGGCGAGGTTCGCGGTAATGCAGTGTAGCGGTTAGTGCTGCGCTAATGAACCCGGCAACCTGAGTTCGATTCCCCGCTCATGGCCAACACCACTCGTGATGATTGTCTGGGGTGGGTTTTGAGCCTCCATTAGGTTGACTAGGCCTCAAATGAGTTAGCTGGTGTAGTTGTGTGTAGTAGTAAACATTGCCACTGTGGAGACAAAGGCGGCCGGGCGTGGTGGAGGTGCTAGCCACTCGCTCACTGTGCCACAGTGCCGGCCTTCATAGGGTGCTACTGCTGCTCGCTTACATGGTGGATCTTTGTCATGGTGGTGATTTATAATGGCTGGAGTTGGTGATGGTGATACGATGATGGCTGTGACGATGTTGCTGATGTATATATTGATGATGATGATGCTGTTATAGTGATGGTTGTTGATGTGGTGGTTGTGGTTGTTTGTGGTAGCTATTGATGTGGTGATGTTTGTAGATATGGCTGTTAATGTTAGTGGTAGTTATTGATTTGGTTGTTGGTTTTTGTTGATTAGGCTGTGGTTGTTGATGCGGTGGTTGTTGTGGCTGTGGTTGTCGTCGTGCGCCAGGCGGGCAAACTTGAGCCACACCTGGTTATGGAACAGCTCCGCTGTAACGGAGTTCTCGAGGGGATCCGGATCTGCCGTCAGGGCTTCCCCAACCGCGTCATCTTCCAGGAGTTCCGCCAGAGGTAACCGGGGAGGGAGACTGTGGGGCGAGGAGGTTGAGCCCTCGGCTCGGCCTTGCCTGGCCTAGGTAAGGAGGCTTTGCCTCGGTGAGGAGGCCTGGCGCAAGGTGAGGCCTTGCTGAAACCTGGGCCTGTTCGAGGCCTGGGTTAGCTCTGCTGTAATCAAGCACCATGGAGGCAGCATCGAGGGTTGTTCAGTTATGCGCAGGCGGCGGTGGTGGTGGTGGTGGTATTGACGGTGATGGTGGTGATATCCCCTAGATACGAGATCTTGACTCCAAACGCCATTCCCAAGGGCTTCATGGATGGGAAACAAGCGTGTGAGAGAATGGTGAGTCACTTGCTCACCCTCTCGCTCACCCTCTCGCTCACCCACCCATTCACACACCAACCCACTCAATCTCCCGCGAACAAGGACCAGTGCAAAGGTCCCTCCTTGTAATCTTTAACAGTGCTGTTAGAGAAAAATAGGAATAGGTTTCATCCTTTCTGGCAATAAAACAGGAGGTGTTTAAGATGTTCAAACGCCAAATAGACACCTTTTGCAAGGAATAAAGTCTGCATTAACCACACAGTGCTTGTGGTGAACAAAAACCTAGTCTTATTTTTCACATTATGATACTGGCAAAAAAGTCCCATGATATGCTGTTTGGTAGCCAGTAGCAGCACCTAAGAAGGCCGGCACTGGCACACGAGGGGGTGGGTGGCCAGGACTATGCACGGCCTCCTTTATCTCCCCAGTGGCGATGTTTACTCCACACTGATACACCAGGTACTCATTTGAGGCTGAGTTGACCTAGGGGAGGCCCAGGATGGGTTCAGATAATCGTCAATGCTGTTGGCCGTGAGCGGGAATCGAACTCTGGTATCTGCTGGGTTCGTAGTGAAGCGTGGCGGTGACCGCCTCTACACTCCTATTAACTCGCCCACTCACTCAGAGACACTCCCATGCATTTACTCACTCGCCAGCCAACTCGCTCAGTCACTTCCACACACACCCTCACATGCTTGCCGGCACATCCCCACACCCGCTTAACCACCCACGTGCTCTTCCCCCCCACCCCGTGTCTCCCTCCCCCATGCCTCCTCTCCCTGCACAGGTGAAGAGCATGGAGCTGGACTCGAACCTATTCCGTGTAGGGCAGAGCAAAATCTTCCTGCGCGCCGGCGTCCTCGCACAGCTGGAGGAGGAGCGTGACATCAAGATTAGCGACACGATCCTTTCCTTCCAGTCGACCTGCCGCGGATTCCTCGCCCGTCGGTGAGGGGTCGCTTACCCGCTCACTCACCAAGTCACTCATTTCCCCGCCCGCACACTCACCCACCCACCTGCTCACTCACGCACACGCTCATTCGCCCACTCACTCGGCCATCAACCGTTCATGTTTATAATCGATGTCGCTCATTTAAGAGTAATTTGGCTGCTGCTATACATTTTTCCATGTGGCGATGGTGATGATAAGCAGCAGGCCCTTGGTTGGGCTTCCATTTCTGATGGGCCACGTCGCTTCTGAAAAAGAGCTATACAGCTCGGTGTGGGAACTTACGCCTGGTAAACTAAAATAGTGTTTAGTTTTAGTTCGGAGGTGGTGAGGAGTGGAGGTGGTGAAAGGCGAGAGGCGGGAGGGCGGAGGTTAGGTAATGGTGATGATGGAGGTGACGATGTTAAGTGATGGTGATGTGGAAAGGGAAAGCAGTGGTGGAGGTGATGATGAAGCAGATGATGGGGAGAGCAATGATGGAGGTAATAATGATAATGATGATGGAGATGATTGGAGGAGGTTGTAAACACAAGGTGAGGCATTTAATGTGGTGATGAGTGAGGTGAGTGGGTGAGGTGAGCGTCAAAAAAAACTTACACCTGGTAAAATAAACACAGCTGATAGTTGTATAAGTTTATAAGCGTAGCTTAATAGTTTAATATTATAACCCCACACCCATCACCCCCCCCCACCAACCCCGCAGGGCATTTTCCAAGAGGCAGCAGCAACTGGCGGCCATGAGGGTCTTGCAGAGGAATTGCTCTTCCCACCTGAAGCTCCGCAACTGGGACTGGTGGAAGCTCTTCACCAAGGTGGGAGGGAGTGTGGACGGGGGTAGGGATGGGTGGGAGGAGAGGGAGGTGGGAGGGGAGGAAAATGTGTGCTGCACATGTTCGCCTCACACCCCGCCCCCCCCCCCGCCCCCCCGCCCTCCCAGGTGAAGCCGCTGCTGCAGGTGAGCCGCCAGGAGGAGGAGATGCTCTCCAAGGATGATGAGATTGCCAAATTGGCCGACCGCCAGGCCAAAATGGTCTTCGAGATGACCGAACTGGAAAAGAAGCAGCAGCAGGTGAGGGATGGTTCACTCTAAAGCTCATCTCGTCTGTCTCCTCCATCAGTAGGATCGTCAACATCATCACCATCAATAGGATTGTCAACATCACCATCAATAGGATCATCACCATCAGTAGGATCGTCAACATCACCACCAGTAGGATCGTCAGCATCACCGCCATCACAAGTAGGATCATCAGCATCACCACCATCATCATCTTGACCATCAGTAGAATCATCATCACCACCATCATCAGTAGCAGTAGGATCTTCAGCATCACCAGACTCCTCATGCAGCAGCAGCAGCAGCAGCAGCGCTAACAGCTCCACTCACCCCTTGCCGCCACCCCTCCTCCCCTTGGCCATCACCCCCCTCCCTGCCACCACAGCTGTGTGAGGAGAAGCTGCAACTAGCCGAGCAGCTGCAGGCGGAGTCCGAACTGTGTGCAGAGGCGGAGGACGCGAGGGCGCGCCTGGTGGCCAGGAAACAGGAGCTGGAAATGCTCGTGCGTGACATGGAGGGCCGCTGGAACGAGGAGGAGGAGCGGGCGGCCGCCCTCGCCGACGAGAAGAAGAAGCTGCAGCAGAACCTCCTGGTGGGTCGCAGGCGTCAGGTTGAGGGCGGCCCCCCCTTTCCCCCCCTTACCCCACCCCCCCCGGTATCCGCAATCGTCAGGGTTTATATTCCCCCTGGTATCCGCTAATCATTGGGGGTGTCCGTTCCCCTAGGTATCCGCAATTCTCAGGGTGGCTGTTCCCCCATATCTGCAATCATCTAGATCGGGCACACGCACACAGTGACACACACAACAACAACAACCGCCGCCATTCGCCACTAAGTGGCGGTGACGTCACCACGGTGCTTGTGCCAGGCTACGTGCACGTTGAGGTCATGTGAAGTGTTGAACGCCCGTCGGCAGAAAGTCAAGGGGCAGACCCAGCAGGTGCCACGGGTCGATTAAGATGATGGGCCAATGCACCACCTGTGCCTCCTACTGTGCCAACTCGCTGTGCTTTAGCCACCCGGCACTCCGGGTGAGCGTCGCTCCTCCGCCCTCCGTTGTTGCTGGATGGCGACTGCCTCCAACTTCCCAATAGTGTCCTTCATGAGCCTCCTCCACAGAGGCCGATCTTGACACCGCTGGTACCAGTCATCGGCCAGTCCACTCAGCTCCACGTCCTCCTGTACCACATCACTCCATCTCATCTCTAGCCTGTGCCGCGCCCGTTTAGCCCCCTCGATCTGGCCGAACACGAGCTGTTTAGGCATGCAGTGGCTGGGCATGAGGGCTACATGACCCAACCCAAGGCAGCCTTGCCTGCCGGAGGAGCTCGCACACGTGCACCGACCTACACACACACACCTTACTCGTTGGCTGGCAGATGTCTGGGAAAAACAACTCCACCTATAATTATAGATTGTAATGCCGGTCGCGTAAGCCCTTACGACTACTACTATCACCACTAATTGCTACTAATACGACTGCCACTACGACTGCTGCTGATGCTACTGCTACCACAGCTGATGCTACTGTAAAAATTCTGCTATTGCAACTGTTGCTACTGATACAACTTATGCTGCTACTGCTGCTTCTACAACTTCTGCTCCTGTGGCTACTGATGTTGCTGCTTCTGCTACTACTGCTACTGGTACAACTGCTGCTAGTGTTACTACTGCTACTAATACAACTGCTGCTAGTGATAATACTGCTGCTGCTACTATTGCTGCGGCTACAGCTGCTGATGCTGCTACTGATGCTACTACTGCTACTACTGCTACTGATACAACTTCTGATCCTGCTGCGACTCAGGATATGGAGGACCAGCTGGAGGAGGAGGAGACGATGAGGCAGAAGCTGCACCTCGAGAAGGTGACTCTGGAGTCTCGCGTAAAAAAGGTGGAGGAAGACATCCTCATCATGGACGACCAGAACTCGCGACTCACTAAGGTGCGGGGGTGAGCGGGGGTTACGTGGGGGTGGGGGGGGGGGAAGACGCGTATACACAGGGGAATGGTGAGGAGAGGGATACATGGGGGAATGGTGAGGAGAGGGATACACGGGGGGGAGGGGGGGGGCAATGTGAGAGATTGACGTAGATGGTGGAAACGTGATGACGATGACGACTATGATGGTGGTGGTGGCCGATGCTGGTGGTGGTGCAGGAGAAGAAGCTGTTGGATGAGCGAGTGAGCGACTTGGCCGAGCGCCTCGCCAAGGAGGAGGAGGCCAACAAGGTGCTGGGCAAGGTGAAGGCCAAATTGGAGAGCCAGCTGGGAGACATGGAGGGTGAGACGCTCGCACGTCACCACCCTCTGTCGCACTCTCTTACTCCCTTTCGGTCTTTCTCTCCTTCAAACTTGATTTGAAGCTTGCGTGATTGCAGGAATTACTCTCTCCTCGTCTCTATCTTTCCTCGTTCATGTCTTATTCTCGCTCTCTCTCAGTGTCTCTCTCCAGAGCATCTCAAGCGAGAGGAGAGCTCGCGACAGAAGGCTGAGAAGCTGCGATGCCGTCTAGACGGGGAGTCTGCCCAGCTCTAAAACCTGGTGTCTCACTCTCTCCGTGTCTCTCTTCAGAGCGTCTCAAGCGAGAGGAGAGCTCGCGACAGGAGGCCGAGAAGCTGCGACGCCGTCTGGACGGGGAGTCTGCCCAGCTCGGTGACCTGGTGACAGAGCTGCAGCGACGAGTCTCTGAGCTCGAAGCTCAGCTCCAGCGCAAGGATGAGGAGCTGCAAGCAGCCCTAGCCAGGTATGGCAGGGGAGATGGGAGTGAGGTTTACAACATCTCTACGTCTGTCTTTCCCTGTCTCCACACCATCGCTATCTCTCCTCATCGTGCTCTCTCTTTGCAATGCGCTCCCCATTCCTCCAGGCTGGAGCAGGAGCAGGCAGAGAAGCAGACAGCCCAGAAGCAGCTCCGGGAGTCATCGTCGCGCCTGGCGGAGGCCACCGAGGACGCCGAGGCAGAGCGGGCGGCACGCGCCAAGGCGGAGAAGCAGCGAAGAGAGCTGGCGGACGAGCTGGAGACCCTGAAGAGCGAGCTGGAAGACACCCTGGACACTACGGCCACGCAGCAGGAGCTACGGTGAGAAACGCGAGGAGAAACACTGGGAGAAACACGGGGATATTCTGCTACGGCTATGCAGCAGGCGCTACAGAGAAAGACAAGGAGAGACACACATAGACGGGGGGGAGGGGGAAAGAGATGGAGAGAGAGACGGGGAGAGAGGGAGAAACGTGATGATCTCGCCACCCTGTCCGTTCCACCATTGTTCAGATTTGTTGTTCCCATCTGTTCCATTTCATTCCGTCAATGTTCCATTCTTTCATTGTTCCGTTTTGTGATTGTTCCGTTCGTCATTTGTTCCGTCCCGTGGCTGGGTCAGCACGAAGCGGGAGCTAGAGGTGGTGGATCTGAAGCGAGCGCTGGAGGAGGAAGCACTGGTGCACGCCGCGGCCCTGCAGGAGTTGAGGCAGCGCAGCGCCGCAGCTCTGCAGGAGGTCACCGAACAGCTGGAGACAACCAAGAAGGTGCAGCGATGTGGGGGATTGTGCAGCAGTGGGGGGGTGATACAGTGTGTGGAGCTGTGGATGCAGCAGTGGCAGATGCAGCAGTAGATGCAACTGCAGTGGGGGAATGTGCAGCAGTAGGGGGTGATACAGTGGGTGCAGCAGTGGCAGCAGTGGTGGTGGCACCAGCAAGCGGGTCCAGCGGTGGTAGCAGTGGATACAGCGTCGTCACAAGAAGCGCCGGAAGTGTCACTCCTTTTCTACCTTCTCTCTCTCTCTCTTTCATTGTCCCTCTCCCTCACTCATTCTCTCTCTCTGTGTCTACCCCAGGCCAAGCTGAGTCTGGAGAAGGCCAAGGCTGGGCTGGAGGCCGAGCGGAATCAGCTGAGCCAGGAGGTGGCCGCCATCTCCGCCACCCGCTCGGAGCTCGACACTCGCCGCAAGAAGTCGGAGGCGGCCGCGGCCGAAGCGGCCCAGCGTGGCGTCGAGCTCGAGCGAGCGCGCTCCGAGCTGGTGGTCACGAACACCCGCCTACAGGTGAGTCCGCTGCTGTGCTTCTGCTCCGCTTCTGCTGCTCCTGCGTGCTCGGAGCTAGCGACTTCGAAGATCCACCCCAGGTGATACCGCTCCTGCTCTCTGCTGCTGCTTCTACTACTCCTGCTCTTGCTCTGTTCTGCTGCTCCGGCTTCTGCTGGAGCCGAGCACGCTCGGAACTCGCGGCCTCAAACCTCCGCCTCCCAGATGATATCGCTGTTCCTGTTGCTTCTGCTCACTGCTGTTCGCTTCTCCCTGCTTTTTATCTACTTCTGCTGCTCCTGTTGCTCCTGCTCACTTCTGCTGCTTGCTTCAGCTGCATCTGCTCCGCTTCTGCTGCTGCACTTTGGATTAGACGTACAGCTTCTAATTGTTGTGTTGCCGGCTTCAGCTCGACCTATTACCCACCCCTGTGCTTTGCACTCTCTTACTGGACATCTGAAAAGAGAGCTTCTTAGCTTATCAGATTCTTAGTCTAAGAACAGATTCTGTTTTGTGGGTGAGTAAGGTGGGGGTGTGGGTGGGGGTGTGGTTGGGGGGGTGGAGCGGTGGTGTAGTTGTTAGCGCTAAGCTGCACTACGGACCCGGCGACCCCAAGTTCGATTCCGGCTCCCAGCCAACACCAGTGACAATTATGGTTCTGGACCTCCCCTAGGTCAACTTGGCCCCAAATGAGTACCTGGTGCAGTAATGTGTAGTCAACATCGCCACTAGGGAGACAAAGGTGCCTACCCCATTGTGTCCCGTTACGGCTTTCGTATGTGCTCCCTAGCAGCACTTGCCCCAAAAGTCTGTTACAGGCTATCTTTGTCTTTGTGGGTGTCTATGTGGGTATAGGGGAAACAGGTGGTGCATCGACCAGTTATCTCAGTCAGTTGGCCCATGGCACCTGGGTCTGTCCTGTAACCTCCTGCCAGCAGGCGTTCGACACTTCATGTGGCTTTAAAGAGCGTAGGGCCTGACAAAGGTGCCATGGTGACGTCACAGCTACTTTGTGGCGAATGGCGGTTGTTGTTGTTGTGGGTGAGTGTGGATGGGAGTTTTTGTGGGCGAATGGTGGCTGTTGGTGATTTTGTTGTGATGGTAATGATGATTGATTGTGATGTTATTGTTGTTGTTGATTTCAGGCCGAGCTGGAGTCCGTCTCAGCTCAGCTCGCCCAGGCCGAGAGCAAAATCAGCAACACAAACAAGCAGAGTTCCAGCCTGGAGACACAACTCCACGATGCACAGGTTCACTCAGCTTACCCACTCACCTACTCACCTACTCACTCAGCTACTCTCCTACTCAGCCGTTCACTCGGATGTTCACTCAGCTACTCACTCACCTACTCATTCAGCTGTTCAATCAGCAACTCACCTGCTCGCCTCATCACTCGGCTGCTCACTCGCTCAGATACTCGCTTGGCTATTCCCACGCTCAGCCGCTCACCTACTCGCTCACCTACTCGCTCACCTACTCGCTCACCTAC
>CM025680.2:1007631-1029710 GCA_014621495.2 Entosphenus tridentatus | reverse complement strand
TCTGCAAGCCATCTGGCTACCATGAGAGATTCGTTCATGAGGCGATCCACATATACAAACACAGAGACAATTTCAACCGAGAAGATGGATTCTGGCTCAGCAATCATTGTAAGGATGTAATAAACCATTTCGGATCTTAACTGATTGTGTTCACATTTACAGTGACTTTCAGACCGCAGTCCACTCACTGGCATTGACTATATATCTTTTATTCTCCACAGGGAATGGATTCTTTGCTCCGCTGCAAGTCTCCTACCACCACTCTCCCACTGACATATTTCGTTGCTTCCTCTTAGTACCTTTCACGCGACCGTCAATGGTATAGTGTATAGCAGATTGTATAATAATAAATAGTATAAAGTGTAATGTTTAATATAATGTATAAGGTTATATATAGTATGGTAATTGTATAGTGAATATACAGCAGTGTGGTATACAGTAGGGTGGGTAGAATAATACATAGTGTAATATTACAATGTATAGGGTGGTGTATAGTAATACAGTATATAATATAATGTTGGGTTTGTCCATGGCAGTATATAGTACTGGGTAGACCCGTGTGATGGAGGCATATTATATTTTTTGCGATATAGAATTGTTATGTATGACTTCCTGTTAGTAGCTCAGCTTATTGGAGAGTATATTTAATATATTGATGATATTGATGTAGTTTATATTTTAGTTTTTTACGTGCTGGTTTAGTTGCTGCAGCTCCATACCATTAACATTCCTTCCCTTTATTAATGCTAACCCTACTCCCTCCTATTTAGTATACTGATTATACTGATGTAGTTTATATTTTAGTTTTTTACGTGGTGGTTTAGTTGCTGCAGCTCCATACTATTAACATTCCTTCCCTTTATTAATGCTAACCCTACTCCCTCCCTTTGATGCTGCTAATCCTGCATAATGCACGGGCATAATATGACTTTGAAACCCCCCGCCCACCTCCTACGCATTCCACAAGTAGTGACTAATCCCATATCTGCATTTCCCATAAATATGCTAAATTCCTATTGATATGCAAATTCCTTTGTCAAGGCACTCTTCCCCCTCCAACCCAGCTTAAATATACGCTGCCAAGCCTGGTGGTGTTCATTCAGACGGTCTTTCCGACAGACCTGTTCTTCACCTGAGGACGGCTGCTTGCGTTGTGGCCGAAACGTCGTGAAAATTATTTTATTATGTTTTATTTTTATTGTGACTTGACTTTACCGAAAGAACCAAGAAGAGGAATCCCTGCAGTCACGAAAGCTTTAAATCGAAAAAGATGTTGCTGTTGTTTCAGAGAAGCCCACTTTAACAGTGTATGATCGATGTGCAATAACAACTTGTTTTCTTATCGTACGTTTACATATAGCACATTGACCAAGGTGCTGCACGGTGAACTAACTATGGTACATTTATGACATACCAATTCCGGGCTTATTGGCCACCCTGTACCCCTTAAATCTCAACGTTCATCGTACAAAGTCCCACCACAAAGGAAAAACGCAACCAAATAGACAATCACCACCTAGTACACTCACCACAAGTACACTTGTAGTGACTTAACTCGGAGACACTAGGAGTAAGAGACACTATGTATTAACCTTCACAAGTTACAAGGGATAACGACAACTCTCAGTCAGGACAGCTGGCAGACTGCCGAACTGACAATGCCGAGAAGGGGAAGACGTTGACGAAGACTCCAGCAGCCCGACGAGATTCCACTCCCAAGCAACAGCCCCGAGCCTTTGCTCGGGGTCCCCTATTATCCTCCTAGTGGGGCCTCGCTCCGCCCTGGCCACGCCCCCCTTCTACAACCTACTTCCGGGTTCCCAGCTTTACTCACGTGCCCCCTCTATCACCTTTTCATTACATCCCTCTCTCTGGCTTATCATGTGACCTGCTGACAGACAGGGCTGCTGCAACCCGTGCTATGCTGCATAGTGACCCATTCCACGTCACTCCACGCTCGCCACTACATACCTGTCAACCCCTTATCAGTGCCTACCTTATCGCAGACCTTATTGGTCACCGTGCCCCTTGTATATCTCAACGTTGATCCTACAAAGTCCTATCACAAGCGAGAAACACAAACAAATCGACAAAACATTGTTTTGCCCATATTGAAACGGCTGTAACGCCGTATGGACCTGATAACTTAATTTCCCCTATACAAAAATACGAGCAAATTGTATGGGTTGACTGGTATGCTTGACTGTGGTGCCAGGCTAGGTGTACCAGGAGGAGGTCATGTGACAGACCCACAGACCTGTCAACCCCTTATCAGTGCCTACGCTATTACAGACCAATTCAGACCTTATTGGAAAATCCCGTGCCCTAATAAATCTCAAAGTTCATCCTACGAAGTCCCATCAAAAGGGAGAAACAAACAAATAGACAAGATTATTTTGCCCGTATTGAAACGGTTGTACGCCGTATGGACCTGAACTCAATTTCCCCTGTATAAGAATACGGGTTGACAGCTACGATGGCACATGGTGGTTGGCGAGATGAAACGAGGTGAGTAAGATCGGATACGTGCGTGTAGAATGAGGTGGCGGCGATGCGTGGAGGAAGCGAACATGTAAAATGAGACGAGTGGATTGATGGTGGGTGACCATTGGAGAGGAGTTGGGGGACGGATAAGGCAGCGTTGGTCCGAGTGGGGAGGACAGCAGTGGGGTAAGGGGCCGTCCATAAATGACGTCACGCGATTTTGGATGATTTTTGACTCCCCCCCCCCCCCCGTCGTCACAAAGTCAGACCCCCCTTCAAATATGACGTCACAAAGCTCTGCCCCCTCCCCCCCCAAAAAAACCATGCTTTGAAATCGCTTTAAACTATTGTCATTGTTGCGCGTATTTAATGTGGCGCTGCGCTCTGATGTTGTAGGAGAAAACATTTATTAAAAAGTATATTTAATTAAGTAGAACGTGTTGTCTGTATTTATTTAAAGTTGCGCATTTTGATTTTGATGTGAGTGAGCGAGGGCGATCGCTTGACGTGCCAGGGCAGTGTGCTCCAGCGACGAGGGGGCAAGGAGAGCAAACGAGCGAAGCCTGGAGGAGGAACAGGAGGCATTTTGCCCACTGTGCTTAAGGGGAATGAGTGTTGGGCACATGATGGGAAATCCTGCTGCGTTTTGTCTCGACTTTATAGAGGGTGCCTCGTCTCATTTGCATTTTTAAAAAACAACGGTTACAGGTGTATTTGCAATGTAAACGCTCGCTGTTGCCCGGCGTGATAACATTTAACTTGACTTTCTCAGCTCGGGTTGCACGCAGTTTGAACGTTTAGCTCTCTCTCGACTCTCTTTGTCTCTCTCTCTCTCTCTAAGTCTCTCTGTCTCGCGCTCTCTCGCTCTCTATGTCTGTCTCTTTCTGTCTCTACCTCTCTTTTTTGTGTTGCGATCGAAACATCGTGATCTATAAATTTTCTATCTACGTGACTTTACCAAAAAAAACAAAGAGTAGTGTTTCGTAGTGTTGCTAAATGCCCACTGTTGGTAGATAAGAAAGAAAGGCCAATAACATGATGAGGTTTTTGATTAATTAGAACACCATCTTTTCAAAGGTCGCTCACAACATCGCCATCGAGTGGCAATGTCACGAGCCGCCATTGGTGTAGAGACTAACTCCTGGGGTAGCGCTGTGGAGAGTTCTGGTTGGTGGTTTGGGGGAACGTGGCGACGGGTGGTCCGAGAGGACGACCGGTCTTGTGGGCAGTGTGGATCCTGCTTGTCATTCCTCCCTCCTCGTTCGTACCTATACCCCTCAAATAATCACCCCCACCTCACTCCATCACCCCACCCCATCCCCTACTCTTTGAGTGTGAGGAGAGAGTCCTTTGCTGAAAGATCGCGAAGTCACCAATAGTCGGTCAAGCCAGCCTGACTGCTGATGAGACACCCAGTGTCTCACCAAGTGTCTCGTCAATAGTGTTAACAATCCAATAGATTTCACCATCCAAGACAAACAGTTTAATCACCCCGCCAGAAACCCGATTTGGACTTCACCCCCTCTCCATCTTAAACTAAACGAAAAATATATTTTAATTTCACCCATAGACACCCATATAAATGCAATGTTTGTTTAAAAACGTCCTGGCTACAAATGATATCAGCCCAACGAAGTGGTTGATATCATCATCATCATCACATGGGAATTCATAGCAGCCAAACACTCTCGACGCATGTTTCTAAATGTGGAGGGAAAAACCATAGGACCTTGAGAAAATTCACGCGACCACGGACACAGAGAGAGACGCAAACTCCAATTATACAGCAGGCGTCGGCAGGGTCAGGATCAACCCCACGTCCTCCTGCATACCAGGCGAGGTGGTTAACATCCTCCCAGCATCATGAGACCTCCTTTGCCAGTACCAAAATATAATAGGGTTTTACCCCTTTTTTCTGGCAACAAAACTGAAACCTTTTTACAAGGATGCATGTCTGCATTAACCACAATAATTGCAGTCAAAATGCAAACAAAAAACACACTGATAATGTATGCATTGTCCTTGAAACTGATTAGATTAGCAAATCGGAGGCATTTGCCTCTTGCCCCCTTTAACTGCGGACGCATTGGTCACGCGCCATGGATTTGGATCCAAGTTGTCGGACTTTGAGAGGCGTTAACCTCTCCCTCAGCAGGCAAAGGCTCAAGTTACAATTTGGCTGGCAATGCCCTCGCCGCGAGGAGTGTAACGCGAGACGCACAGCCAAGGTGCACCCACTCATCGCTCCATCCGTGGCTGCACGGAAATAATATTTTCTTTACTTCTTTACGTGTTAACCCTTTGGAGTTAAATTTTAAAGCGTTCATACATCAGCTCTGTCTCAGAGACCCATACTCATAGAGACCCATACAGACCCATAGAGACCCACATAAACCTATAGAAACCCAAAGAGACCCATACAGACCCACATAGACCCATACAGACTCATAGAGACCCATACAGACCCAAAAAGAACCATAGAGACCCACAGAGACCCATACAGAACCACAGAAATCCATACTCATAGGGACCCATACATATGTAGTGGGTTCGACTTAGGTGCACACACACACACACAGCTTGGAGGCAACACTATTTATTAAACGGTAAGTAATATAACACTGTACATGAGGTGGTGACCACCTTCCTCAACTCACTAACACTCTGGAACACGACACAGAGTGGACCAGGCAGGCAACGGGCTGCCTGGTCCAGGACGACGACCCGGGACTTGAGGACCAATGATGTCGTCTTCACTTCGGAGTTCAACAGCCCCGCTCTGCGTTCACACCCCGCTTTTATCCGCGTGGCCGGCTCCGCCCAGGCGTGGCCGGCTCTGCCCAGGCCACGCCTCCCTTCCCAGGCCACGCCTCCCTTCCCCTACCTCACGGGAAGGTCTGGGTCTCTCCACCACGTGACCCCCGAGGCACCGCCTTGGGGCCCCCAGCTATCATACGGGCCGACACAGTAGTGACGTCCTATGTCACTACATCACCCCCCCTGTATAAACACACAGCGTCCCGGCTGTAACACAACTGTGAAACATCGAAAAGGTGTGCCTCCGAACCAGCAACATCAATACATGACCGGCGACCGATAAAAGATACAATCACGTAATATACACAGAATCGACGATGGTAAAAGGAAGGGAACCGCATAGAAAACGGGGAATTAACAACAACAAATATACATGAAAACTGGCTAACCCACTTACGCTCCAGCACAGCCTCCCCGTGAGAATCACGCATGCACCGACATGTGAGTGTGGCCATTGGAACGACGGCATAGGCAATGAGCAAGGCGTCTGAGAGCCATGTAGAGCAGCCAGTCTTCCACGAGTCCATGTGGCCAGGCCCCCCAGGGGAGGTGCACACCCCCCCCCCCCCCTGGAGGTCCTGAGGAACTAGAAGCGGCCAAAAGGGCACGGCCCCTCCCCAGGAGTCAAGAACAGGAGGAGCAGGAGTAGCTGACGCATGCTCCACTCCCTCCCCCCCCAGTCCATAGCCGGTCGGCATAACCGGCGACTCCAAGGTGCCAGGTAGATACTACTGCCTCCTGTGGCGAGAAACAAACCCTCCTGAGGCATCACTCAACGAACACTCGCCTCCGCTCTTCGGACATGACAGTCACACGACCCCAGGGTAGTGGAGATGATTGTATACCGCCCGGCAGGAGAAAATAAAACAAAAATATACAGATTCCGACGCGTTGGATGCACAACCAACACCGGTCATCGAACAGAAATCACACAACCACCCCATGGACGGCAGGGTTCCACACCACCCTGCCACCGTCCCATCCGTCACGTGGTGAGAAGGCAAAGACCATCTACACACCAATTAATATTCTGGATGCCTGTCTACGTCCCGGGTCGAGAAGTCGTACTTCAGGGTCGACCCATGTACTGGGCAAAAAAGTCGCACTTCAGGGCTGCTCCAGTATCTAAATTTTAAAAGATATATATAAAATCGACATGACACAAACAAAATAAATCTGCCTGCTCTTGCCCAGAAATGGCGGCCGCACGCGCGAACCACATCTCCAAGACTACCTGTGCTTGCGTCCTAGCAGCCCTCACTGAGGACCACCACAGACAATACACGTCACCCGTTAGCACCCCCCGCCTTTCCGACGTGGCATCCCAAAACTGTGCACGTCGGCCATATCGGGGGGGAATTCTATGTAACCACCCCACCGCCTTTCCGACGCGCGTCACAACCAGTAGCACGCATCGCAGCATATAGCTGTACCGACCGAGCTGAGACGACCCATCGTTCACTCACTATACAACATGCACCCTAGCTTCATCACTACCTGTGAGATCTGCACTCAAAACTGCTCTTGATGAGCTGTATACCCCCTGCTGCGACAGATATGCTGAGTGGCCTGAAATTAAATGCATCACTCCGGATGTCCGCTGCAAAGTATGATTTTAAAGTTTTGATTATCGTGTGCTGATATAAAAAGGTGTATTGATATAGTATGAAACAACTGCTGATATTTGTGCTGTTATGGAATAACTCATGCTAGTCGCTATGGAACTCTCTAAGCCTTCACTCTCGTAACCACTGGGAATGTAGAACTTTCTAAGCCTTCACTCCCATACCACCACCCGGACTGTGGAACTCTCTAATCCTTCACTCTCGTGGCTCCACTGGGACTGTGGAACTCTCCGCCAACAGCTAAGTCACGGAGTCTGGCTCGGTTGAGATCTTCAAGAGCTTCAACCGAAAAAAAATCTCTGTCAGATGGCATCTCCTGTCTTGACTTGGCCACTTCTTACCTTGACCACCCACACCTCCCCCCCCATACCCCTCCCCCCAAACCCCATTGTCATCGATGCAAAGCACATTCTGCTCCATCCGGTACGTAGCTTGGGGCGATGTGCTCGGGAGAATGGAGTGGGTAAGATCGGGTAAGAGAGTGAGGTAAGGAAACCTCTTCAGTGATTGGCTCGAGGGCGTTCTTGCAGATGAGATGAGGCCGGGCAGGCAACGCGTTTAAGGGAGCGGTGGAGAGCAGACGAGGTGGCCAGGTGAGACTCCAGGGCTGAGCATTGTCTCCTACAGATCCAGATCACTCACCAGGACCACACGGTACAGACTCTCACTACAGACACCCTGCATCATCTACTACAGCTCTAGATGACACACCAGGACCATGCCAATAATCAACCACGGCCGAGGTATTGGTCCTACCGTGTTTCAGATCTGCCTTACGTTCACAAACACGGTCCTGAGACATGTCTCTTAGTTTCCCCAATGTAACTATTGCCGCAGACACAGCTTAGTTTGAAGACGCCGGGGTATTGCATGCCAGGGAATTTGAGCATGGGGGCGAGTGAGGCTGCGCGCCGGAGTAGTCTATTGCCTACGCCCGCGTTCGGGGCAGCAGCCGCGCTATTATTAGTGCGAGCCGGGGTGAGCGACGTGGACTGGCACGGGCACGCGCGTGCACATCGCCATATCCGCATTGGTGGTGGGTTATGTGAGGAGTGTGTGGGTTAACCCGAGGTGGCGAGGAGCCAGCCATGAGCCATGTCCCACAGGGAGGACGCTGGTGTGGGGAGGCCGATCACTCGATCGGCGGCAGCCCGGCGCGAAGGAGATGAGGTGCAAGGGGGAGAGGAGGAGGGGGGCATCAACCCCCACAACATCATATTTACCTCCTCTATTTAAGACCGAAACAGGTGGATTTCTACACAATTCTGGCTGTCGCCTGATGAGGCTGATTGTAATTACTGGCAAAACGTCACGGTACTCGAATTGTATATGTTGTGGGTTTACTCTCCAACACACTGGTTAGTGCTGAACTAGTAATGCATTTAAATATTTTGTTTACATGACAAACCATACTAATTGACTATGTCGGCTGGTGGTGGGTTTGATGACATTTATATTTACGTGATCTAACCTCTATTATGGGTGTCGAATAAGGTATGCTACCTGGAACACGGGTAAGCTGTTTAGGCTACATGTGGTTTGACACTGTTAAGATTTTTAATCTTGCCATCTCCACATCAACAAGTAGTGCCGTGAGAGTGCTGTGCATCTGTAGGAAGGTGTGAATAAATCGACTGCGAGCATGATTTATTTACAATGTATGTCTATTGTGTGATAATGCAACACAAACTCAACACGCACAATGGCACATCACAAATTTTCATATTTGCGAATACATCGAGCGGTCCACACGTTGAGAACATCGTCAATTGGACATACAGATGGTGAATCATCGACAAACCCACGGACGTCACAACGCCACCGCAAATGTTCACAGACATTGCCACAGGCATCTTGCCATCATGTCGTTGAGGGCATCAGTTATATGGACACCTTGATGGCGAACCATTGACGTTCAAGTGACATTGTTGGGGGAGAGCGTCTGGGGAATTCAGTGTCAGGGGCGAGTGTTGTGAGTGAGTGCCGTGGTACGTGAAGTGTACCCGATCCTTCGATTTGTCAAAGTGTAATGCGAGCAAAGACAGGGTCACGTGAGTATGGGCGGAGTCAGGGTCACGTGAGGGGGAGGATATAAGGGGAGAACCAGAAGGGGATCGGGAGTGAAGTCAGGATTGAGAAGGGAGAGGCCACGCGGAGTGCTGGCGAGGAGTGGCGCGATAGCGAGAGGCTGGAGTCACGGCACCGTCGGCCAGCGGTGCGCGTGGAGCAGCGGGGAGACTGCAGAGTGCGCGAGAGTGCACGGGGCAGCGGAGTGGCTGCTGTTAGTGCGGAGTTGCGCGGAGAAGCAGGGTGGCTGTGGAGTGTGCGGGAGCACACGGGCAGCGGTGTGGCTGCAGAGAAAGAGCGAGTGGGAGACAACGTGGAGCGCGGAGGCGCGAGGAGGAACAGGTGCGGGTTGGAGCAGAGACATCGCAGGGTGTGAGCAAGAACCCAATAAAGGACACGGAGAACGACATCGCCTGGAAGTCCTTTATTACACTGGTTTCAGAAGTGAGACATGTCGAGACAGCTCAAGAAGAAGGCCATACCTGCACCATCTTCTGCGCCATCTTCTGACGAAGACGACGACCCTTCTCCGGCGGTGGCGCTACCAACAATGGAAGGCAGAGGTGAGACGGGAACGGGCGACGCGCTGAGAGTGCAAGATGTCGACGGTGCTGCGGGACCGTCTTTGGGGATGGGCGTCGAGGGAGGGTGGCAACACGTGGCGGCACAACTGGAGTCGCTGAAGGGGGCCTCGTTGTCGTTTCCAGCCCTCTCCACCACGCGGCACGGAGTCGCCATCTTGGGCGTGGTCGGGGAAGAACGGCGGGAAAACGCCATCTTGCCACCTCCGACACGGGAAAACGCCATCTTGGGTGTGGTCGGAGACGAACGACGGGGAGCCGCCATTTTGAACACGTTGTAGAGTCACGCCGTCTCCTCGCAACCGCAAGTGACATCATCGCCGAATGAAGGTGGCGGGGGGACCCGAAGCCAGCGTCTTACGACGATGAAGGAGTTCTCCATTGGTGGAGATTGGAGCGCATTCGCCTGCCGGTTTCAAGCGGCGGTACGGTCCGCTAAATGGACTGATGCGGAGCCTTTGGAGGTTTTGCCAACGCTTCTTGATGACGAGTCCGTCCGGTTCTTCCGCTCCATCAAAGCTGATAAGAAGACGACGCTTCAGGGGGTCTTTGAAGAGATGGTGGAGGCGTACGAGCCTCCCGACGATGCACACCGTAGGTTTGTGCAGCGGACACGGGCACCCGAAGAGTCGCCGGTGGCATTCCGGGGCGCGGTGATCGAGTTAGCAATGGCCGCATATCCAGAGACAGAGCCCGATTTGTTGGAACCCCTGATACTGGGCAAAATGTTGGAGTTATCCCGGGACTTGGGCATCCCCATGCTCGTGTGCGGCCACGATAAGTTGACGTCCCGGACGGCGGCTAAATGCCTAGATGCCCAATTTAATCTTCGCCACTGGAAATAAGTGACGGCGTGGACAAGGAACCCTACAGTCCACGGCGGCGCAACAGGAGGGGTGCTGCAGGAGGCCGTCTACGTTCCGCAAGAGAGGGGTCCTGAGGAGCTGACGGCGGCATCGACCCAGTGGCCGACTCGGGGAGGAGCGGGGTGGCGACCAGGGCCGCCTGCGCGGGAGCGACAACACCGAGGGGGTGCTGCACGCCGAGCCGACCTGGCGTGTTTCCGCTGCGGCCGTAAAGGCCACTTCGCCAGAGAATGCTGGGCTCGCGTTCGACAGCTGCCCCAGCAGGAGGCCTCGGTCACGGACGCGACAGTGAAGGACCACCCACGACAGGCAAGTCGGTACGCATCAGACACCCGGCAAGGCCTGTCACCTCATGCATCACCATCGTTACGGGGCCCGGGTGCCATTACTCATGGGGGGTCGTTCGGTGATCCGCGTCGCTCGCTGACGCAGTGGCGCAAATTGGCACGGAGGGTAGTTGCGGCGGCTACGGGCTCGTCCACCATGCCGGGGTCGATCCAGGGGATCGACGTGCGCATTTTGGTTGACTCGGGTGCGTCAGCGACCATTATCTCAGACGTGATATTTCACCTTTTGTCCATTCCGCCGGGGCGCGTGAGGCCGGTTTACGACTCTTGCATAGCGGCGAACGGGGGTAGTATGGGCATTGTGGGTCAGGTGGACGCCAGTATATCGGTTGGGGGTGTTTCGGCTACGGGGACAGTGTTGATTTCCAGGTCCCTCGCGGTGCCCTGTTTGTTGGGTACCGATTTCCTAGCCAAGATGCCCATTCAAATAAGGGTGGATCTTAATTTCATTGAATTGCTGGGGGGTCGGCGTGTTGCATTCTTGCCGTCGCCCTGGGCCCGGACAGCTCCTGACCGTCAGGTGCAGGTGCTGTCCGAGGTATCGGTTGATATTCCGCCTGGCTCGCAGATGCTTATTCCGCTGCGGTATCGGAAGCCGGTGACTGGAATGGAAGGGGCGGCGGGTGTTTTGTTATCACCGTCCACCGCTATAACAGGTGGCTTGATGCTGGTGGGGGCACAGACGATCGTCCGGCCGGGTCAACCTCCGTTTTTACAGGTATTGAATGGCAGCGCGGAAAATGTTGTTGTACCGGCCGGAACCGTTTTGGCTCACGCTACAACTTCGTTTACTAGCCATGGCGATCATGACCGTCGAGGCCTTGTAGGGGGGGTATCGGTCTCGACGTCACAGGACGATCGGTGGATTGCCGAGTTGTGCCGGGAAAATACGTCTTTGACTGCGGACCAGCGGTCTGCGCTCCGCGCGCTGTTGGGGAGGTATTCCGACGTCTTTAGTGCGGATGATTTCGATTTGGGTCGCACCTCCTTGCTTTCCCACCACATTGAAACGGGGGATGCCGCTCTGATTCGGATGAACCTACATAGATTGAGTCCGCCAGAGCGGGATCACATTCGCAGCGCAGTGGAGGAGATGCTGGCCGTCGACATTATTTCCCCGTCCAACAGCCCGTGGGGCGCGCCGGTGGTCCTTGTGAAGAAGAAGGATGGGAAGCTGCGGTTTTGTGTGGATTTTCGGAAATTAAATAAGGTGACGGTTGCGGATGCGTACCCCCTGCCGCGTATGGACGATTCCCTCGATGCCTTGTCTGGGGCGAATTTCTTTTCTACTCTTGACCTCTCATCGGGATTCTGGCAACTTCCCCTAGACGAGTCCTCGAGGGAAAAGACGGCTTTCCGTACGCCGCAGGGATTGTGTGAGTTTAATTGCCTTCTCATGGGCCTGAACGCCGCCCCCGCAACATTCCAGCGGCTGATGGAGCTCGTGTTAACGGGTCTACAATGGGAGACGTGCTTAATATACTTAGACGATGTTATAGTTTTCAGCCGCACGTTTGAGGAACATTTGTGGAGGTTGGACACGGTGTTTGCCAGAATGCGTTCGGCTAATTTGAAATTTAAGCCCAAAAAGTGTCACCTCTTACAACGATCCATGCACTATTTGGGCCACATTGTTAGTTCCGACGGGGTCGCCACGGACCCGGAGAAGACGGCGTACGTCCGTAACTGGCCGACTCCGACCTCGGTGGGCGACGTGCGTCGGTTCGTTGGGTTCGCCTCATACTACTGCCGGTTCGTTCCAAATTTTGCCACGATCGCGAGGCCTTTGCACCTCCTTACGGGTAAAGGCCGGAGATTCAGCTGGGGACCAACGGAAGAGGCAGCGTTTCAGGGCCTGCGCGATTGGTTGGCGTCGGCACCTACGTTGGACTATCCAGATTTCACTCGACCTTTCATTCTGGATACTGACGCTAGTGACACCGGGATTAAGGCTGTTCTCTCCCAGTCTAAGAACGGTGTTGAACGCGTGGTCGCGTACGGTAGTCACGTGTTGTCTCCTGTGGAGACCCGTTACTGCGTTGCGCGCCGCGAACTTTTGGCCATTGTGCATTTTCTTTGCCAATATCGGCCGTACTTGTACGGCCGTACATTTATTGTGCGCACGGACCATGCGGCTCTGCAATATGTTCTGCGAGTCGACCAACCGTCTGGCCAATTGGCACGATGGTTGGAGACTCTGCAGGCATTTTCGTTCGATATTCAATATCGGAAGGGCACGCGTCACGCGAATGCGGACGCACTCTCCAGATTGCCGCAGGGGTCCCCTTGCGCTTGCGCTTCGGGCACGAATAGATGTACGCGGGTTCAGCAACCCCCTCTGCCTGTTGTGTCCGCTGTGGACGTGCCCAAGGCTCCCGTATGCCCAGGACCGGTTGAGGTGGCCGAGGCTCCCGTATGGCCGGGACCGACGGATGGCGTTTTGAACCTGCCACGTTCGGTATGGATTCGCGAGCAATTGCTCGATGAGTCGCTGGGAGCTTTGCGGGGTCGGGCTGCAAAGGGGATGGGGGGCCTGCTGTCCGGTGGGATGGCGGGAGCCGCTCTCCAGGATGGGTTGTTAATGTGGAGAGAAGGGTTGCATGATCGCTGGCGTCTGGTGGTGCCGTCGTCGTTACGGTACGAATTGGTTCGGACTCTGCACTCCGAGACCTTGTTACATCTCGGGGTGCAGAAAACCTTGTTAACCTTGCAGCGGGACTACTTCTAGCAAGGCATGTCGACCGATGTCGTCGGGCACATTCGGGCGTGTCCCGACTGTGCCCGGCGGAAGCCGCCTAAACACCCATATGTTCCACCAGTGCAGTCCATACAGGTGTCCCGCATTAATGAGTTGGTGGCGCTAGATATTTTGGGGCCCTTTCCACCGTCCACTCAGGAGAATAATTTTTGCTGGTCGGGGTGGAATACCTTTCCCGCTGGCCGATGGCTTGGCCCTTGCCGGACCAGTCAGCGGTGTCTATTACGGACGCGTTCCTGTTTGGTTATGTAATGGACAAAGGGGCGCCGGAAAGGTTGCTTACGGACCAGGGGCGAAATTTTTCTTCCAAATTATTGGCTGAGGTGTGTGCTGCACTGATGACCAAGAAAGTTCGAACCTCTCCCTACCACCCTCAAACGGATGGCATGGTGGAACGGCTTAATCGGACACTGTCGGCTATGCTCTGTCACACGGTTAGCGAAAAGCAAGCTGATTGGGATTTGCATATCCCTGGGGTGCTCTCTGCATACAGGATGACGCCTCATGCGTCGACGGGGTACTCACCTTTTTTTTTAATGTACAGCCGCGAGAATGTGCCGCCGATGGACGTGTAGCTGAGTACGGGGGCGAAGGGTCCTGTTAAGCCTCTTCCGGAGTACATTCGGGACGCCGTTCGTCACGTGGCGGAGGCACGGGAGGGGGCCAGATTGGCTACGGCTAAGACCCAGGCCCGGAATGAACGTTGTGCTCGACGCTCGGGTGGGGAATCCCCCTGGCGAGTGGGGGACATGGCCTGGCTGCACTGCCCGCAGGTGTGGGTGGGGACCTCCCCTAAGTTGCACAGACCATGGCAAGGGCCGGTTGTGCTTATTGAGGTGCCTAGTCCGCAGTCCGCACGTGTTCGTTTAGGATCGCGGTGCTGGTATGTACATACATCTCGCTTGAAACCCTACGTGGCCCCACAACCGGATGCGTCATCTTCTAACGTTGCCTTGCAGGTGTCTGTTGCGTCCAACGCGCCACCGACTGTGCCTGTTCAACCTGCGAGCGCGCCTGTCGTGCCTTCTACAGGCGGACCGGCCGTGACACGGACGGAGACAGTGAGTTCTGCTCCGGGTGGGCCTACCCCGGCGTCGGGGACATTGGGCCCCGCCGCCCCTCCAACCCCGCCGCGGACGCATTTGCTGGAGACCCCGGCGACGGGTCTCCCGGGGGTACGGGACTCTGACAATGGCGGGACTCCAACAGCGGTGGGCGGTTCTGATCCCGCCGCTCCTAGAACTCTGTCGCGGTCACGTTCTATGCGGGGACCGCCCCCCGTGACTGTTACATTGGGGAAACGAAACGTCATGTCTCTGATCGTGTCCGCGAGCACAAGTCAGATTTGAAACACGGCAAAATTGAGTCTTCCGCCGTTGCCGATCATTACTATAACGCGGTGGGCTCTCATGAGATTGTTTTCTCCGAGACTAAGGTGCTCTGCAAGCCTTCTGGCTACCATCAAAGGTTTGTACACGAAGCCATTCAGATATACAAACACAGACATAATTTCAACCGTGATGATGGGTACAAACTTAGTAATCATTGGAAAGATGTTATCAACCATGCAAAAAAGACTTAATTACACATTTTTGGACCATCTTATCTGACAGGCACTATTTTACTTTACTTTACCGAGTGTTAACATCCCCAATGTTTAACAGTACTCTCTTTATTGTTCAGCCAGCACTGGTATAAACATGGGCATTTTCGTTTCTTTTCTATCATGTGTACCAACAGGTGCTTGTACATACACATGCTCACGTACACCCCACCCCCTTTGGCCCCCCTCACCCTCTCCGCCCAATACGTTGGCTTGTGCAACAATAGGTGCCACGTCCACGTCGCCGACTTTCGGCCCCGCCCCCCTCCCCCTCCCGATACGTTCCTTCTTTTAGCCCCGCCCCCCTCCCTCCCGATACGTCCCATTCATTGGCTACCACATTCTGATGACCCCCCCTCTCCTCCCCCCCTCAACTTGCTTTTAAGGGCTTACATCTTGAATCCTTGCCTCACTTGATGCAGCTAATCTGGCTGTGACGGTCCCACCTGATGACGGAGACTTGTGTTGCCTCCGAAACGTCGTGATTTTTTATTGTTTTATTTTTATTAATTTCATTTTTTACCTACGTGACTTTACCGAAAGAACTAAGAATATGAATCCTTGCAGTCACGAAAGCTTCAAATCTAGAAATATTATAATTTTGAATCTGTTGCGGAAAGGATGATGCAGCAGCAGTGTTTCTCAAACATTATTTGGTCCGCAGACCACCCAGACCCCCACCGCTGGTGACAAAACGCAATCACTTATCTCTACATACCACTAATAGAACATTCATATTACCAGAACATAAGAATTTCGATTTAAAGCTTTCGTGACTGCAGGGATTCATCTTCTTGGTTCTTTCGGTAAAGTCACGTAGAAGGGAAATAATAAAATAATAAAAATATAACATAATAAAATACAATTATTTTATTGTTTCATAAAAATATAACATAATAAAATACAATTATTTTATTATGTTTTATTATTTTATTATTTCCCTTCTACGTGACTTTACCGAAAGAACCAAGAAGAGAACATAAGCGGTTGTTTTTGTATAGAGATATGTTTATTTTGGTTGAGAGAGGGGGGGGCATTCAGATCTCAGGGTTAGGGTAATTTAATCAATGTAGGATCGTCACAGACCACACTGGTGATCTGGATACCACACTTTGAGAACAACAGCATGAGTACAATAACGAGGGCAGAAACCACGTAGAATTAGTTCAACAAAGAGAGAGGACCTGATAATTTCGGACCCAGGAATACAACCCTATTTTTCTCCAACAAGGTATCTTATATGTTTTTAACGCAGCTTTGCCGAACAAGGCAAGTTTCCATGAATTGTAACCAACCGAGTTCGGCGAGGTACGTCTGTATTTATACAAGGTCTGGGTCATTTCGTATCCAGAAGCCTATACTGAAATCATTGTGGACGTGGTTGGAGAAAGTTTGGGTGTACGGTACGAATTCAGTGGCAAGGTCAGCGGTGCCCAGCTGAAGAAAATCCAAGTGAACGTACGGCACAAGCTCCTGAAGACCATGACCTTCGCGCTCACTAACGGGAGAGCAAAAACCGTAGTAGTACCCGTCGGTAAATTCATAGATTTTGAGTTCCAACCGCGAGAGCGTCTAACGGTCTAACCTCTCTGTGTGTGGAAAGTCAAGACGCCATTAGGAACGCGGCTGGCTGGGATCAAGTTCAGAACAGATAACGGTAGAAGGTTCACAGCTACGATTAGCAATTGGGTTTGGGTAACAAAACAAAAAGTAATTGTCCACAATGGGATCTGCTTGGGAGTTCAGGGGATGGCAGGGTTCGATTAGAACAGCATTGGCTTCCAGTTTGCTTAAAAAAATTGGGCAAGACCATTGAGATCACGTAAGCTTGTTTATTGAACACATTCATGATGACAACTGATTAACAATTTAAATACATAGAGGTGGTTATATATTGTTAAATATGCATGTGTGCTTGGGAAAATGTGTTATTAATTATCAGCATGCATCACTCTTCAAAATCGCTTTGGTTGATTTAAATATTTAACGTGTAATATGTTTGTGATGGTTTGCTTGGTGACTTGGGGGTTTGGAGTGTGGTATCAATATAAAAAAGGCATTAAAACACAACGTTGTGTTGTTGTTTCTTCTCCTGTGGGTAATGCAGGAGTTTATTTTATTCACTTACTAGTTTTACTATACGGCTTGGCCCGGGACTTGGATTCACCACGCCCGGCCGCCTTTGTCTCCCCAGTGGCGATGTTGACACACCACACCACTTACTCGTTTGAAGCTGAGTCGACCTAGGGGAGGCCCAGGACCGGTTAAAATAATCGTCACCGGTGGTGGCCATGAGCGGGAATCGAACTCGGGTCGCCGGGTTCGTAGCGCAGCGCGCTCAGCACTACGCATGCGCGGGTCACATGACAGATTTGACGTCACAGCTCACTTACCGTGCAAAAAATATATGCATTATTGAGCTCCCCCTCCCCCAAAAAAAAATATATAAGCGTATTTTTTTATAATTTCTGCATGGTGAACAGTCTGGAAAGTACCCACATGGCAAATTTCAAGTTTGTTGCATGTCGGGAAGTACGCTAAACATTTTGAACAGACACACATAATCACAACTTTGGAGATTAATTAAATTAGCCATACACCCATATATGTGTGTATATATATAAATTCGTCTTAATATGAATTAAATACAAATCGTCAAAAACATAGTACGTCTCTTCATACGAATCAGAATGAGGACACTTATACAAATTAGTTAATGGTTGTTTGAGTATATATGTTCTCTTATTATGGGAACTTGGCACCACAGACAGGAGTCGAACTTGATTTGAGAGCTATATAACAATGAGAACCCTGTAGGAAGGCCTTGAGGTTGGGCGATAACGTTCCGGAGACATCCCCTACTCCAGGTGTTCATTGGAGTTATCAGCTGCACTGCATCAGGAACAGAACACGAGGTCACCCGCACATCAACTCCATTAATTTTGGACAAATTATTTATGTCAAAGCTGTAGAGGTGAAATTACATTTGCAAGGTCTCCATTGTCTCACAAGATAGAGAGAGAAAACACTTCTCTATCTTACTGGAACGGTCAGATAAGTTGCTTAAATTCATCGGTTCATTCATTAAAATAAATTAGTCATGGACTATCTTGAGGTGAGGAAGAAGAGGCCAGGCAAAAGGGCGCCAGAATGAAGAGAACGGCTGGAGGAAGGCTAGAGCCCAGAGAGCGCCCAAAGGGACAAGGGGCCAGGGAACCGATCCAGAGATACTAAAAGCAAACCTTCAGACTGGCAGTTTTTCCTTACGATTCCGTTCATATGACGTACACGTACGTCATTAATCATATCCTCAACGAATCAAATAATACGTGCGTATACGTCATCGGAAAGGAACCGGAAAAAAAAACGAAAATAAAATAACTTTGATAGGAACCGAGGCTCCCACAAGGCCATGTGGGGGAGGGTGTGTGGCACCGTTTTGGCGCCAGCTATCTAGAGTTTGGCGGTCGTGTCGCTACGGATCCCTGCGGTAAGTAATGATGTCTTTAACAAAATCACCACTGCTACTGCGCCTCGGTAAATACAACTAACGCTGAGCCGATCGGACGTTCCGAGATTCCGCAGTGAACGGGACACCCCATTTTGCAACTTGCTGTCGTCTCAATGGCAAAGGATTAAGAGTTACTCTATGGGAGTGTTAGAAAACAAATATTGGATGAAAAAGAGAAGCGATATTTTAGTGCTGGAGGAAAGGCATTGCACTGAACTTTGCTATAAGGTCGTGTGCCATGTACAGCACGAGTGAAACCAACCAAAGGTGACTCTTAAACCAACAATCCCGTGAATAGTTAGCATGACGGAGTCGAGCGTCTGTAGAACGGATATTGAAAAAATAAGTCATATTTAAAAAATACTTTTTTAACAACACGCTTAAATGAAATGTACCGTACGAGTAATGGCAGAACTCCACGACTCCAGGAAGTGGCCCCGAAGTTTGCCATAACGTACGGGACCGTGGTGATTTACAGCCAACGTTAGTTGAGCGCCAACAATTAGACCCAAGCCGAAACATAACATATACAAAATTTCGTTTAAAAATTTATATTTTTAATAATAGAATATAGTATTTCATCAGTATGACATACGTATACCAAGTTTACAGTCGATACGACATTGGGAAGTGGGTTAAAATTTTGTTACAAGATTTGAGGATACAACAACAGAGTGAGTTAATAAAAAGCGTGTAAAAATAATGTTTTATAACATGTTTTTTCTTTTTTATGATAGAATATAGTATTGTCATCAGTATTCCATAAGTATACCAAGTTTGCAGTCGATACCACATTGAGAAGTGGGTAAAAATTCAGCTAAAAGATTTGAGGATACAACAGAGTGAATTAAATAAAAGTGTGTCATAATAATAAAAGCGAGTAAAAAGAAAATCGCCGGCCGACACGTCAAGACTCGGCCACACCTTGCAGGCCACCAGCTGCTGCATCGACCACCTGCCTGCTGTGTCATCACCCAACCCACCATCAAGCTGTGCATGTGCGTGACTTCACATTCACCAGCAAAGAAGAGTCCTGCACGCCTGCCGTGTCACCTCGACGCTAGCGTGAGAGACCATATGCTGCAGACTGAAAGCAGATTGCCCTTGTTACGTCGTGTGCCATGTCATTAACATCACATTGTGAATTAAGCCGTTGATTAATTCATACCCTAAACATTGCCTGCTTCAAAACATCCTGGCCAGCCTACCGCAACTGGCGGGATCCCATACTTGCGGTCTAAAAAAAATGAAAAAGACCAAAGTGATACCACTCACTGTTGGCGCCTGGAATGTGCGCACTTTGATGGACACATCTGGATCAAAAAGACCTGAGAAACGCACCGCCCTCGTGGACAGAGAGCTAGCCAGATACAATGTGGATGTTGCTGCCCTTAGCGAGACCCGACTGGCCAGTACTGGACAGGTGACTGAAGTGGGTGCAGGTTACACATTCTTCTGGAGCGGACTAAGCCAGGAGGAGAGACATGATGCTGGTGTTGGTTTTGCAGTAAAAAACCACCTGGTCAACCAACTGGCAAGCCAACCCAAGGGGATAAACGACCGTTTAATGACCTTACAGCTCCACCTATTGGGGAAAAAGGAGGCCACCATCATCAGTGCCTATGCCCCTACCATGACCAACTCTGACGAGATCGAAACCAAGTTTTATAATGACCTGGAAGTCATTATTGCTGCCACACCCAGCTCGGATAAACTCCTGATACTTGGTGATTTCAACGCCAGAGTTGGAAGTGACCATCAATCATGGAATGGAGTCATAGGTGCACATGGCATTGGAAAATGTAACAGCAACGGTCTTCTACTGCTGAAAACATGCTCTGAATTTGACCTGCTCATCACCAACACGATATTCCAACTACCAAAGCGCAAGAAAACGTAATGGATGCATCCTCGTTCACACCACTGGCACTTGATTGACTACATCATCATGAGGAGCGACCGGCACAATGTCAGGGTGACCAAGGCAATGTGTGGTGCTGAATGTTGGACTGACCATCGTCTCATCATCTCCAAACTTAACATCCGGATTAAGCCTCCCAGACGCCCACAAGGAAAAAGACGTGGCAAGCATCTTAACATCACTCGCCTACAACAGGAACACACCAGACTGGCCTTTGTTGAGGCTCTAGACCATCACCTGGAGTCTCTAAGCTTCGAGCATACAGACGCTGAGGCAGACTGGACTGTTGTTACGTTTTTTCGGTAAAGTCACATAGGTAAAAAATTTTTTTTAATAAAAGTAAAATAAAAATAAAATAAAAATCACGACGTTTCGGAGGCAACACAAGCTTCCGTCTTTAGGTGGAAGCGTCACAGCACGATAGCTGTATCAAGTGAGAGAAATTCCAAGAAGCAGTATTTGTATATATACTGATTGAGGGTGGGAGGAGCCAAGGTAGGCCCTGAATATTATTTTTGTGAGGTTCGGTGCGGCTGAAGCACGCTGTTAGGAATGAGCCTTTGTTGTGTAAACTAGGTGCGGATGATGTAAAAGTGCGTGTAAAAGGGACTGAGCCTTTTTTGTTATGTAGAGATGATGCGGCTGAAATCACTGCCAAGAAAAGAGTATTTATTGTGTAGAATGGTTGCTTGAGCCTATTATTATGTAGAGGTGGTGCGGCTTAAATTGCTGCCAGGAAATTAGTTTTTGTTGTGTAGAATGGTTGACTGAGCCTATTGTTATGCAGAGGTGATGTGGCTGAAATCGCTACCAGGAATGATCCAAATATGTGTAGTTAAATCTTTTTTGCATGGTTAATAACATCTTTCCAATGATTACTAAGTTTGTACCCATCATCACGGTTGAAATTATGTCTGTGTTTGTATATTTGGATGGCCTCGTGTACAAACCTTTGATGGTAGCCAGGAGGCTTGCAGAGCACCTTAGTCTCGGAAAAGACAATTTCATGAGAGCCCACAGCGTTGTAGCAATGATTGGCAATGGCGGAAGAATCAGTTTTGCCGTGTTTCAGATCTGACTTGTGCTCGTGGATACGATCAGAGATATGACGTTTCGTTTCTCCAATGTAGCAATCACCACAACTGCAACTCAGTTTGTAGACTCCAGGGTATTGTAAGTCAGGAATGACATCTTTCACAGATGGAATTAGATCACGGATTTTATGTACTGTACTGAATCGGACTTGAATCTTATGTTTGTTTAGAATTTGAGATATTTTTAGTCACGCCTGCTATGTATGGTAACGTGATAGTTTTGATCGGAGTTTCATGTGGCTGTTTCTGTATGGTGGGTGAAACAGCTTGGCGGATGGTGCGGTCAGAGTATCCGTTCATCCTGAGGGCCCGATGTACATGTCTTAATTCACTGGCCAGGTGATGTTGGTCAGAAATACCATGAGCTCTGTGGTATAGCGTTTTGATGAGAGAATTCTTTTGAGA
>CM025680.2:992927-1007231 GCA_014621495.2 Entosphenus tridentatus | reverse complement strand
TCTCATCAAAACGCTATACCACAGAGCTCATGGAATTTCTGACCAACACCACCTGGCCAGTGAATTAAGACATATACATCGGGCCCTCAGGATGAACGGATACTCTGACCGCACCATCCGCCAAGCTGTTTCTCCCACCATACAGAAACAGCCACATGAAACTCCGATCAAAACTATCACGTTACCATACATAGCAGCGTGACCAAAAATATCTCCAAAAGTCTAAACAAACATAAGATTCAAGTCCGATTCAGTACAGTACATAAAATACGTGATCTAATTCCTTCTGTGAAAGATGTCAGTTCTGACTTACAATACCCTGGAGTCTACAAACTGAGTTGCAGTTGTGGTGATTGCTACATTGGAGAACGTCATATCTCTGATCGTGTCCACGAGCACAAGTCAGATCTGAAACACGGCAAAACTGATTCTTCCGCCATTGCCGATCATTGCTACAACGCTGTGGGCTCTCATGAAATTGTCTTTTCCGAGACTAAGGTGCTCTGCAAGCCTCCTGGCTACCATCAAAGGTTTGTACACGAGGCCATCCAAATATACAAACACAGACATAATTTCAACCGTGATGATGGGTACAAACTTAGTAATCATTGGAAAGATGTTATTAACCATGCAAAAAATATTTAACTACACATATTTGGAGCATTCCTGGCAGCGATTTCAGCCACACCACCTCTGCATAACAATAGGCTCAGTCAACCATTATACACAACAAAGACTAATTTCCTGCAGCGATTTAAGCCGCACCACCTCTACATAATAATAGGCTCAAGCAACCATTCTACAAAATAAAGACTCTTTTCTTGGCAGTGATTTCAGCCGCATCATCTCTACATAACAAAAAAAGGCTCAGTCCCTTTTACACGCACCTTTACATCATCCGCACCTAGTTTACACAACAAAGGCTCATTCCTAACAGCGTGCTTCAGCCGCACCGAACCTCACAAAAATAATATTCAGGGCCTACCTTGGCTCCTCCCACCCTCAACCAGTATATATATAAATACTGCTTCTTGGAATTTCTCTCACTTGATACAGCTATCGTGCTGTGACGGTTCCACCTGAAGACGGAAACTTGTGTTGCCTCCGAAACGTCGTGATCTTTATTTTATTTTTATTTTACTTTTTTGAATTTAATTTTTTTACTTACGTTACTTTACCGAAAAAACCTAAGAACATGAATCCTTACAGTCACGAAAGCTTCAAATCCAGACTGGACTGCTCTGAAGACCGTGCTGCATTCTACAGCCCTTGAATCACTTGGTGCTCCATTACGTACACATCAAGATTGGTTTGAAGAGATCGATGCAGAAATCCGAGCACTCCTTGACGAAAAACACTGCCTGCATAAAGCATATCTGAATGACAGCAGCTCAAGTTTAAAGAAAACTGCCTTCCTCAACATTCGCAGGGTTGTCCAGCGGAGACTCAGAGTCATGCAAGACACCTGGCCGTGCGCAAAAGCTGAGGAGATTCAATCCTACGCTGACAGTAACAACACCAAATGCCTCTATGATGCACTCAAGGAGGTCTATGGTCCGAAACGCTCAGGAACTTCACCTCTCCTGAATGCAGATGGAACAACACTCCTCACAGAGAAGGACAAAATACTTGCAAGGTGGGCCGAACACTGCAGCGCAGTCCTCAACCGGCCATCATGCATACATGAGGAGGCAATTGCGAGACTGCCTCAAGTTGAAATAAACCAGTCCCTTGCTGTTCTACCATCCATTGAGGAAACCAGCAAAGCCATAACACTCCTCTCATCAGGCAGCTCCAGGGTCCGATGCCATTCCAGTGGAAATCTACAAGGCTGGAGGGCCTCACTTAGTCGAGAAACTGACCGACCTCTTCCAGTCTCTGTGGAAATTAAAAGCCGTTCCCAAGGAGTTCAAGGATACTACTATAATCAATCTATATAAGAGGAAAGGCAATCAGCAGGACTGCGACAACCATAGAGGCATCTCTATACTATCAGTCGCTGGCAAAATCTTGGCAAGAATCCTTCTGAACCGCCTAATTGTCCACCTAGACCAGGGTCTGCTACCTGAGAGTCAGTGTGGTTTCAGAAAAGACCGCGGAACCACTGACATGGTATTTACTTCCCGGCAGTTACAGGAGAAATGCCAAGAACAAAATGTTGATCTATATATGGCTTTCGTTGATCTAACAAAAGCATTTGACACAGTCAGCCGGGAGGGCCTATGGAAAATCATGGCCAAGTATGGGTGTCCAGACAAGTTCATTGGCATCGTGCGCAATCTCCATGATGGCATGATGGCCAGCGTCAGAGACCAGCAAGAACTCTCTGATCCGTTCCCAATCACAAACGGGGTGAAGCAAGGCTGCATTTTAGCGCCAGCGCTCTTCAGCATGGTGTTTTCTGCCATGCTGCAAGACTCATTCCAGAACCACAACACTGGGATTAACTTCATCTACCGTTTTGACGGTGGGCTATTCAATCTGCGGAGGATGCAAGCCAAAACTATAGTGGAGGAAGTCACTGTTCGATAACTTTTGTTTGCTGATGACTGTGCTCTGGCTGCTGGCTCAAATAAAGATCTACAGGACAGTATGGACCACTTCTCCTCAGCTTGTAACAACTTCGGCCTAACAATCAGCACAACGAAGACTGAAGTCCTATACCAACCTGCTCCTGGGAAACCCTACACTGAGCCAACTATCTTTGTGAATGGGCAAAAGCTTTCAGCCGTTGACAAGTTTATTTACCTTGGTAGTACACTGTCTCGTGCTGTGCACATAGATGATGAAGTTAACATCAGGATTGTCAAGGCCAGTGCAGCCTTTGGACGTCTACGTGACTCGGTATGGGAAAGGACTGGCATCAAGCAGGAGACAAAACTGAAGGTCTACAGGGCTGTTGTCTTACCAACTCTTCTGTATGGGTGCGAAGCCTGGACAGTTTACCAGCGCCATGCCAAGAAATTGAATCATCTCCACTTGAGCTGTCTAAAGATAACTGCTGAGGATCAAGTAGCAAGACAGAATCCCTGACACGGAAGTCCTCAGCAAGGCAAATATCCCCAGCATCTACAACTTGCTTGCGAAGGAACAGCTTAGATGGACTGGCCACGTGACCAGAATGCCCTACGCGAGACTTCCAAAACAAGTCTTCTTTGGCGAGCTGAAGAATGGCAAGCGAGCACAAGATGGCCCCAAAAAGCGCTACAAGGACACCCTTAAATCTTCCTTGAAGAGCTTTGGATTCGACCTGAAAAGCTGGGAATCCCTAGCACAGGACCGACCTGCCTGGAGAAGAAAAGTACAGGATGGTGCAGTCCTCTGTGAGAGTAGGAGAAGCTCCTGTGCTATCTTGAAGAGGCAGCAGTGCAAATCTACCAAGGAAGGACTTGTGGCTGCACCTCAGAGCTCTACATCCTCCCTGACCTGTCCAGTGTGCCACAGAGAATTCCGAGCTCGGATTGGCCTGTTCAGCCATCTGTGCACTCATCAAAACCCAACAAAATGACACACGTGCCATGGTCATGATCAACCTTGATGGATGAACAAGAGAAGAAAGAGACCCTAGACTAATCAAAGATTACCATAAATGACATATCTGCTTGAACTATATTGGTGATGATGACGATGCTGATGATGGCGATGATGGTGGTGATGGTAATGATGGTAGTGGTGAGGATGGTGAAGATGATGCTAGTGGTGGTGATGATGGTGATGATGGCGATAATGGTGGTGGTGTTGATGGTGGTGATGTGCGGGCAGGATGAGGAGGTGTGATGCGAGCACGCACTGCAGGTGAAGGAGAGGCCACACGGAGTCTGGGTCTGCGCTGATTCCATATTCAGATTTCATTCAAATTCTCAACCTTCGATTTGTACACTAACCTGAACCTCACCCTCTGTTCACCATCATCATCATCATCCCCTAACCCTCCCCTCACCTTCCCCTCCATTCTCACCCTCCTCTAACCCTCACCCTTACCTCACGCTCAGTTCCACCTTCCCCTCCCTCATCACCCTCTCCATTGCCTCCCCTCTCGTCACCCTCCCGTCTCCCCATCCTCTCCTTACCCTCCCCTCCACCTTCCACTCCAATCTCACCATCCTCACCTCACCATTCCCTCAGTTTATTGGGTTTACATCTCCGTTTCTCAGGATCCACGGCTCAGATCCACGATCTCCAATGGCTGATTACAATACCGCCCCACCCACAGCCCAGGGTATAGAGGCTGCGAGAAACTATGCAGAATATCGTGGATCACCTCCATGGAGTCGGCGCGGTAAAACGCCAGGAGCCCCCCCTCACAGTGCAGGTAAAGCCCGATTCTGTGGGGATATGGAGCCCCCCTTACCGACAGCGAGGTCTTCACTCCACCATGACATACTGAGAATCTGTTGTCATATTTCTCTAAACTCCAGGACACGTCGTTCCCTCCCAGCAGCTGTGCATCACGGCTCCCTTTCCGTGGGATCGTCTCATACGTGACTCCAACCCGATACCCCCACGCATCCCCCACGTCCACCTCCCAGTAGTGCTTGCCCGATGAGAAGCTCTCGCGGCAGAGGGCTTGTGCCCAGCGATCAAACCGGTGTGGGTGATGGGAGCAAGCCTGGGAGGCACGGACCGCTGTCATCTTCCTGAGGTCCGAGGAGATCTGGAGACAGTTATGAGCGGAGTTTGTATCCAGAGTCGGTGAACGTCCATCTGTGATAACAGCAATCGCAACATCACTACAGAACACCATCATCACCATTATCCTCCATCACCAATAACCTCACCATCAACATGATACACATCACAATCATCATCCTCACCATCAACATAATCTCCAATGTAACAATTCGGAATAATAGCAGGGATTATGGGGCGTGTGATTCCATTGGGAGGGACGTAACACACCAGGCGGGTTGGTCGTTTTGCCACACTTTTATCGATGATACTTTCATGCACACTTACAGGCAGAACCCCACAAGTATTGTCTGTCTTGTGTGCTCTATATGCGACTTTATAAATAAAAAGAAACCCGTTTGTACTCGCAATGCAACCGAACGACTCCATCACCCTTATGCACCCACCGGCTCGTCTGTTTACAGGGACTCACGGTCCTGGCGTTTCCCAGTTCGTAATAGTCAGCCTCTTGCAATATGCAGAGTTTTAGTGCCCATTTTGGTGTGGTGTCCAAGGCTGGATTATGGACCAGGCCAGTGGGGCCAGTGCCCCGAGGCTTCGGACTGCCAGGGGGCCTCCAAGCCTCAGGCCGCGCACGGTGCATGGCCCAAGACTTCCAAAGAAAATGTAATGCCAGGGCCCTCAGTGCACATAGTGCAAGCTGACCACGAGGTCCCTGGGTGCTTATAGCGTGAGCTCACCACTAGGGCCCCCAGACCCCTCAGTACTTACAATGTGAGGGCCCCCATCCCGACCCCTTGGTATTTAAAACGTAAGCTGACCCCTAGGGCCCCCGGGCCCCTGGGTGCTTACAATGTGAGGCCCCTTGGTGCTTAAAGTGTGATCTGACCACTAGGGCCCCCGGGCCCTGCAGCGCTTAGTGTGAGGCCCCTCGATGCTTAAAGCGTGAGCTGACCACTAGGGCCCCTGGGTGCTTACAGTGTGGGTTGACCATTTGGGCCCCCATGCCCCTCGATGCATACATCAAGCATAACACCTGGACCCCTTGGTACATACAGTGCATGCTTAAAACGAGAGCCTTTTGGAGAGTACAATGCTTCTGTACAACTGAGCCACTGGTTGGCACGCTACAATATGCTGACATGACACAATATTCACCACAAGTCTGTTCATTCTGCATAGCAGGACAGTTTAAAGGGCGTCATATTATAGCAAGCCGTTCATTATCTGACTTACCGTAACTAGCTATCCCTTTATTTAGCTGGCTGCCCATTTCCCCTAACTAGCTGCTCATATGATTCAGCTTGTTAACAGGAATTTGTTAGCTAGCTGCCATTTTTGCCAACTAGCTGCCCTTATAACCAAATTAGCTGCACTAAAAACCCAGCTAATGAGACCGAGGGCTCGTCGTTTGTTGATAGCTTAGTTAGCCGTTGACAAATCAATTTTTAAAAATACACTGCGGTTTTGTGAAACATAAAAAAATATGCCAAAAGCTATATTTTTTCTTACACTAACGCATATATAAGAGACCAAATCCATACTTAAATATTAAATAAAACCCCATTAATTTTTTCCATAGACCGTCTGTTTTTAGATCCACGAAAGTAGATTATGCTAACGTTGACATGCAAATTGTCTACAGCTCTTACGAGGTCTTTTTTTCCCCTCCCAATCTATGGAGTGTGGCCTATGTGCATAGTCTCCACTAAGTAATTTCACTGACTTATCAGAAACCTTTGTTGGTTGTTCAAGCAACATAATTCTCTCTGTGTCAGGCAGGTTTATAATAACTTTATTGATAGGAAAAGCCACAGACAGATGCCTGTTTTCTTGCTTGGTACGCCACAGTAATATATTCAGAGACTTTTTAAATATTTTTCGACGACATCCTTTTTAAAGGGTTAGGGTTATTTTATTTTATGTGCTTTTCTATTTTTTTTCTATCTACTAAAAGCTGCCTTTAGGTACAAGTAGACTATAAATACTACCACTTGATTGTATTTTCCAACAACAGTATTTGAAGGGTGTTGTCATTATTAATATATATATATATATATGAATTCAATAATTATTTAATAAGTATTGAGATATGCTATAAATATATTCATACAAATAGCATATTAGTTAAATTTCGATTTAAAGCTTTCGTGACTGCAGGGATTCATCTACTTGGTTCTTTCGGTAAAGTCACGTAGAATGGAAATAATACAATACAAATAAAACATAATAATATAATATAATAAAATAATAATAAAAATATTTAATGTTTTATTTTTATTATTTTATTATTTCCATTCTACGTGACTTTACCGAAAGAACCAAGAAGAAGCATACTAGTTCTGAAATATGGACCACAAATGTTGGAATAGCTGTGCTTCTTAAAAGGAAAACAAAAAAAGAAAAGGAGGCAATTTGGCTTCAAAGTGTTCCACTCATTGCCAACTTCTTTCAAAACCCCTCTGATAGTAATAATGATGACAGCAGCACAATTGTCAGCGATATGGATGGAACTAGCACTAGTTCAGTTTCCAGTAATGTTGTCACTCCCCCAGAGCTATCCTTTGAAGGCGAACCCTCAACAGCTAATGGTATACAAGAACCATAATTTCCACCTCAGGAGCAGTTGGGCAGTTCACAAGAATCAAAATCAGCAACCAAACCATTCCTGGTACTATGGGGTCACTGAAACTGCATTATGGCAAAGCACTTCCAGTAACATTGTTAAGTCAGTGCTTATTGAAAGAGGAGCAGTCCCCTTCCAAAATCGCAGTGAAAAATACCCAGCGTCAGTCCGAGACAGAGCGCTTGGTGGAAAGACGAGAAGTTTCAACAATTAACTTCTGAACTGTATATTGCCAAATGGGCAGGTTTATAGACAGTGGCTACTGTACTCACCCTCAACAGGTGGTGTGTACTGTTCTCCAGCAAGCTCGGTGGCTTTAGTCAGGGGTTTAGTGACTGGAAGCACTCTTAAAAGAATAGGGGAAAACGAAAAGATGATTTTGCAAGGAGGAAGGCAAGAAAGACATCAATATAGAAAAGCGGGGGGAAGGGGCCTCTAAAAGACATGTGCCCAGGGGCCTTACGGGACCATGATCCGGCCCTGGTACTATCGCCAGTCTAGCAGGAGGTAGAGCACTGCTGCGTCCCTTAGTGTGGTCTCCACAATTTTGCGGTAGGTAGAGCAGGTGGCTCCCTCGGGGTAGTGTCTCCCCACCAACAGGCACACAAAGCCCCGCGACCTCCCCTTGGTGTGGTTTGTCTCCACACTCCCGTGGTAGGTAGAGGTTGCTGCTGCCTGCTGGCGCCACGCCCTTCTCCTCACCTCACCCCCTTCTTTGTTGCCCCGTTAATCTCAGGTAAATTTGCATAATTCAGCTTCCCCACACCCATCCTCATAAAACTTGTCCCACCAGCTATAACTGCCACAGAGGGAAGCCAGGGGGTATGACCCTCAACTTTTGCTTGGCACAACCAATTTCAACATTATTAAAATCACCATCACAAACCATCATCATCTATATCGTAGCAATCGCCATCCACTGTCATCATCAACATAATCACCACAATGACCACTCCCATCTTTATCACCATCACCACACGCACCATCATCACCACTCAACATCCCCATCATTAGCATCACCAACATCATCACCATCACCATTATCACCATGATCATTACTACAATCCCCAACACCACCATCGTCATGACTAACACCAACATCAACAACAGGACCATCCTCGTTATTGCCCTCACCACGACCATCACAACCATTAACACGATCATCACTACTATCACCAATATATCGATCAACATCATCACCACCACCATTATCATCATCATCACTATCATCATTACCCCCAGCATGATCATGAATACCACAATAATAAGCATCACCATCATCACCATAACCGCGATGATCACTGCCGTCACCATCACCACCACCATCACCACCATCACCAATGCCATCAGCATTCCCATCACTAACATCATCACCATCAGCATCATTACCACCATACTCGTCATCAACAACAAAAAACGCCATTCACCACGAAGTTCCGGTGACGTCACCACGTCGCCTTTGCCAGGCCCTTAACCCAGCATGGATCGTAGGCAGGCCAGCCTTAATGTTTCTAACTGGTGAAGATGTTCTATTAGGGGGTCCACGTTTCACAAGCACAGAGAAGGGAGGGCATGGCCGTGGCCGAGAAGACCCAAAGCTTCGTGTGGAAGGACAAACCAGATAGCTTACACACAGTGTTACGAAGCCGAAGAAAGGATAATGCCGCTCGACTGATTCAGAGTGAGACCTCTGCTGTCAAACCGGAGATGGTCATAAGCAAACTCTCCACTCTCTCCACAACTGCCCCATAGCCAATGGAGAGTTGAGGGAGTGGAGTATTTGATAGCACAAAATACCCAGGCAGGTGCTTATTTTTGGTGGGGCTGATGGTAAGGCACCACCTATAAGTGGCATTCTCCAGGTTCAGCAGCAACTCATCCTCGGAGTGAGCAGCAATTACCAGATCATCAGCATACGTAACATGGTTGACATATAGGGGGCCATTTCTTGACTGCACCTAGGCATTGCTTAGTCTCCCATTGTATCTGTACCAGATGGAGATTCGTCCAGTACAGCCATATAAGGCTTCACGTAACGACATGATCGAAAAATATGTTAAATAATGTGGGGGCCAGAGAGCATCCCTGTCGCACCCAAAGATGAACAGGGAATGGCTCCGACTCCCAGGCACGTAGTTTTACACGGACCTGCGCACCATCATGGAGGACCTTAATGATTGTGAGCAGACAGCCAGGGACTCCAAAAGCACGAAGAACAAGCCAGAGCAGAGGCATTTAAAGTCTCGTTGGAATTTCCTACATCTGTGCTGTAACAGACAGAAAATATGGCATATGTGCAAGACCACCAGGCCTGAAACTACAAGGATTATTCAACATCGCCTAGCAACATCGCCTGGCAAGGCGATGTTGAATAATCCTTACCAGAAGCTTTCCCGGCAAACAAGAGGAGGGAGATAGATACCCCTGTAGTTGTTAGAGTCTGTGCGGTCCCCCTTTTTAAAGAGGGGGACCACCAGGGCATCCTTCTAATCCTGTGGTACCCGTCCAATGGTCCAGACTATTATGATGCCATATAGGGCAGTCTGCACACAAACACCCCCCTCCCTCAGAATTTCGCTTGGGAGATAATCTGTGCCCGGTGCCTTTTCTGGTCTTAGACTCTGCATCGGCTTCCGTACTTGCTCAAAAGATGGCACTTCAGCCAGCCACTCACAGGGGGTGATTACTTCTTCCAAAATTCGAGTCACAGCAGCCTCAGCAAGGCCATCCCCACTTGGTCTCATGCACAGATATGCTCAGCAAATCTGCAAACCTGTTCCTGGGAGTCAGAGATGGTATAACCTTTCTTTCCCCTTATGATGGTGATAGGTGTGGTGCTGCAAGTTACTTTTTTGATGGAGTTAAAAAGTAATTTGTGATCACGGGCTGCTGAGGCCAACTCCATCTCCTCAGAAACCCACCACCACCATACATCTTTGCAGTGCAGCATGGCTCTCCAAACCTCTGAGCAAAGGCTGCGGCAAGCCTCCTCTTTCTACTACATGGAATACTGTAGATGGTGGGAGTGGCCCTGTCTCTTTTTCTCAGCCAGCCGGAATAGAGATGACATCACCTCTATCACCATTATTACGAACATTACCAAAATCATTTACTTATTTAATGCTTAAACTACCGATCAGAGGCCCTGGGACTGGATCAGATATCACTTACAACTGATTTTAGCCATGACAGGAAAAAAACCCAGGTAACTAGGTTCGGAGTGCAGTGTTCTAACCACTATACCACTCCCCCCTCGCACAAATGAACACACATTCACAGGCACACACCGCATCTCAACATTGAAATCAATGACCCCTGACTTGTTATGGTGATCATCTACCCAAGAAAGCCATACTGAGTCTCATGGCTCTGTTCAGTAAAGTCCTGGATTGGGATGTAAACAAAGACAAAGGTCCCCCATGTAAACTTAACATTCTGTTGGGGCAAGTGCTGTTTGCGAGAAGCAGTGCCTATGAAGAACAGGAGGTGAGAAGCCAGCACCACATCCGGCCATCTTTGTCTCCCGAGTGGCAATGTCGTATCCACACTGCACCAGGTTCTGGGATGTATATGGACAGTCGTGTGCATATACACAGGGATCATCTATTGTCAAGATGGCCCATTACCCATGATTCGCACTGAAGAACTTACACATGAATTTGACAAAAGTTCCATCCGTGTCTCTAAGTGAGGCAACGTTCTCTTGGCTTGGAGCTGAGAGTGGAGTTTCTGTAACCATCCTTGTCCTGTGCAAGCAGAACAGACATGGCCACTGTCACACATAGAGCATCATCACTCACAAGATCATCACAGCTCCATCACAATAGATACTCATCACATAAAGCATCACCACTCACATCACAATCATTCACAGCATCACAATACAAAGCATCACCACACAGCATCATCACTCACAGCATCATCACACAATATCACCACACACAGCCAATGTCTCAGTGCACCACGCCCCACACTCAGTCTCACGTCGTCGTGTGTGAAGTCATGAGAGATAATCGTCTGTACCTGCGCATTTCCTCCAGGTGCCCCTGTGGATGACAGAGCGCGAGAGAGATGGGTTACTCTGACTCTGCCTCGTCCCATGGGATCAATGTAGTTCCCACTGCAACACCATTGGTGGAATATAAACCCAAATGTATTGACTTATGACCCCATGAGCACCGACACTGACTTATGGGGCAAATATTTAAGTGAGACCGGTTGATATTAAAACTATGAACTAATTTAAATTTTTCCAGGTAAGGCCCACTGAGCTGTATAGCTCAGGGTCTGGAATGCTATCGCCAATAAACTGCAACTTGGATCACTACTTGTTAGATCTGCACTCAAAACTGCTCTTGAGGAGCTGTATCCCCCCCCCCGCTGCCATTGCTATGCAGAGTGGCCTGAAATCAAATGCATCGCTCCGGATGTCCGCATCAAAGTATGACCTTGAGTTTTGATTATAGCGTGCTGATCTTTAAAAGTGCATTGAAATGTTTTGATACCCCTGCTGATACTCCTGCTGTTATGGAGTGACTCAGGCTGTCAGCTATGGCTGCAAAGTTTGGTCACATGTTATGTATATCGTTTTTTGCTAAATTTGAATCACAGTTCCAATGATCACTGTTACATTGTTTTTATAGCTTGTTTGTTTTCTGAAGTACAGAGGTAGGCTGATAACTTTAAATCTTAATTGTCTTATGGTTATTGTTTGACTTGTATCACACTGGTATTTTTGCACACAGAGTTGATATACGGTGTTCTTTCTGTAATATTTTGCTGTTTTCTCTTGGATGTCATGTGTTGCGCGTCGTCACCTTAAGATGTTCTTTGTTAATGTTTATGTTTGTTGTGGTTGCACCCTAGTCAAGAGCCGCATGGCTCACAGGGCTATCTTCTTACCTATAAACGTCACTTTTTGTCTGTCTGTCTGTCTGTCTGCGTACGCTCGCTTGCGAGGGATTTGGCGCTCGGGCCGTGGGGTTTAGGACGAAAAAAATTTGCCGGCGGGCACGCCCCCGGCCCCGCGGTGGGAATAGGCATTTCCGATTTTTCGTCTCTAAACTTTAAATCGGTCCGATTATCGATTTAGTGCGATTTCTCTTTATTTATTTATTTACTTTTGCCCACCGCCACGTGACGAGGCACGCATTTGCCCATGCGCGAGGGCGGTTGCCCCTGGCAACGGGCAGCAACGCAGTCGCCGCGGGGTGGACGCCATTTTTAATTTCCGTTACAAATATGCGCACGCGTTAACACGCGACACTGAGGTAAATTCGTCAAAGTTTCACGTCCTCTTCACTCCCCCCCCCCACCCCAATGTGCGTACTTACTATTATAGGGTCGGTAGATAATAACATTATAGCGATTACACAGTATTATTCTAGCGCAGGGGGGGGGGTAGCGGCCCCAGCACCCAGCCTCGGCCGGGTGGGCAATCTAGGCGAGGCCGGAGGCTCTGCACGGTACTAGGCCTCGACACCCCACACGTGTCGGGCGAAGACTTTGTGCTATAAACTCGATATACCCAGCGTTGCCCGGGGGAAAAATACATTTAAAATTTTCTGAAAAATTTAAAACATAACATACCAACGCAAATACAACTGTGTAATTAATATTTTAAACCCGACAGAGCCAAGATTCGATTCTCTGAATCGTGCAAAGGAATCGAAGGTTGTAGACTGCTTTAGAATCGGCCGATTCCCGTTTATTATAAGTTGGTTATAGAATCGATAAAAAAAACTGCTACGAACGGGAAATATCCGGCGTTGACCGGGGCAAAAATATAATTCAAAAACTCATGAGAACTTTAAAACATGACATACCAATGAAAATTAAACTTTGTAATTAAAAATAGAAACCTCCAGCGCGCCAGGAATCGATTCTTGGAATCGCGCAAAGGAATCATCGAAGGTTGTAGATTACTTTAGAATCTCCCTATTCCCGTTTCATATACTTACGTGTCGCCAAGTTTGCTTAACATTTCCAACAGACACACACATTCACACATTTAGCTTTTACATTTAACATAGGAAACGTCAGCATGTACTGCTGTCATCATAGGCAAAAATATATACACCCTCACCACTCTCCCTCACCACTCACACCACTCACCATCACTCACACCACTCACCATCACTCACCCTCACCACTCACTCTCACTACTTACCCTCACCACTCACCCTCACCACTCACACTCACCACCTCACCACTCACCCCTCTCCCTCACCACTCACCCTCACTACTCACCACTCACCCACACCACTCACGCTCACCACTCACCCTCACCACTCACCCCTCTCACCACTCACCACTCACCTCTCACCCCACTCCCTCATCACTCACGCTCAGCATTCACCCTCACCACTCACCCCTCTTCCTCAACACTCACCCTCACCACTCATCACTCACTACTCACCCTCACCACTCATTACTCACCCTCACCACTCACCCCTCTCCCTGACCACTGACCCTAACCCCTCTCCCTCACCACTCACGCTCTCCACTCACCCTCACCAAGCATCCTCACTACTCACCATTCACCCTCACCCTCACCACTCACCCTCACCACTCACCCTAACCACTCACACTCACGCTCACTACTCACACTCACCCTTAACACTCACCACTCACCCTCACCACTCACCACTCACCCCTCTCCCTCACCACTCACCCTCATCACTCACTACTCACTCTCACCACTCACCACTCTTCCTCACCACTCTTCCTCACCACTCTCCCTCACCACTCTCCCTCACCACTCACACTCACCAAGCATCCTCACTACTCACCATTCACCCTCACACGCACCACTCACCCTCACCACTCACCCTCACCACTCACGCTCACCACTCACCACTCTTCCTCACCACTATTCCTCACCATTCACCACTCACCCTCACCACTCACGCTCACCACTCACCACTCACCCCTCACGCTCACCACTCACGCTCACCACTCACCCTCACCCTCACCACTCACGCTCACCACTCACCACCACCACTCACCCTCAACACTCACCCTCACCACCACCACTCACCCTCACCACT
>CM025680.2:960635-977927 GCA_014621495.2 Entosphenus tridentatus | reverse complement strand
CCTGGTGTCGCCGGGGGTGAGCCTGGAGGATCGACGGTGCGGACAGCATGGACACGAGTACCGCTACTACTGCAGTAACGATGAACGCCTCGTCTGTGGAGACTGCATCGTCGCTGGGGGTCATGGAGGGCACGACGTCGTCACTCTGAAGGTGGAGCACGACAAACGCAAGGTGAATAGGTCCTCACGGTCACCAAGTAGGAGCCACGATACCACAGCATCAGCTGAGTAACGCCATCATCGGTTCTCAAAAGCAACATCTTATTGCGAGGGAACCTCAGTGAGTCACTTAGACTGGTTTCATTGTGGATTTTGTATTATTGTTTTTCAAACGAGTGTGTGAACTGAAGATTCATAGTACATGGACATTCCACAAAAGTGCAGTGTCCATGTGTCCCTATGAATCTGTGTCCCCATATGTCTCTCTGAGTCTCAGTGTACCCCTGTTTCTGTGGTATCCCCATGCCCTATGATGTGCCTTGGCTTACCGTGTGTGTACGTGTGAAGAGCAGGTGTACTTTACAGTAGCTGTGAACTTAATCCAAAATACACGTGTTCACGTTAAAATCGTGCTATTTACGTATATTACTTTAAATTATCTTTTAATTTATCTTATAGCGCCTTATTCCATGGCTCTTTACATGAATAATATGATAGTGGTTGAGATAAAAAAAACGGTTTATTATTAAAAGTGGTGGTCTAATTGTGGTAGCAGGAGAACAGGCGGGAGAAGTTAAGGAGGGGTTGGGGTCGAGGTTGTGATAGGGGTTAGGGTAGTGATATAAGTTGGGGTAGTAATAGGAGTTAGGGTAGTCATAAGGGTTGTGGTAGTGATCGGGGTTGTGGTAGTGTTAGGGTTAGGGTAGTCATAGGGGTTGGAAATAGGCATAGGGGTTATGGTAGTGATAAGGGTTGTGGTAGTGATAATGGTTGGGGTAGTTATAGGGTAAGTAGTGATAGGGGTTTGGGTAGTGATAGGAGTTCAGGTAGTAATAGGGGGAGTGATAGGGTTTGGGGTAGTGATAGGGGTTGGGGTAGTGATGGGGTTGTGGTATTGGTTGGGGTAGTGATAGGGGTTGTGGTAGTGATATTGGTTGGGGTAGTGATAGGGGTAAGTGGTGATAGGGGTTAGGGTAGTGATAGGGGTAGTGATATGGAATGGGGTAGTGATAGGAGTTGGGGTAGTGATAGGGGTGGTGGTAGGGGTTGTGGTAGGGCTTATTGTAGCTGTGGGTTGAGTCAGGTTGTAGCAGGAGCAGGATGTGCTAGGGAGTAGAGATGGGGGTTGTTTAAAGGGAGAAACGGAAGCAGGTTGTTCTCGTGAAGATGAGTGGTCTGTGTGGTGCAGTGGGAGTTGGTGAAGGAAAGCGAGAAGGGAAAATAAACGAGACTGGGCACTGGGTGGCGAAGGAGACACTGAGAGGAACATGAGAGTTTGGGATCATAAAGGATGGGACGCGACCGAGTAGTCAGAGATGAGAGAAGTAGGATAGGGTGTGGAAACACCACAGAGGGATTTATAGATTTAGAGTGAGAAATGTAAACAGATAGCGATTGTAGACAGGGAGCCAGTGGAGTTGGGAAAGTAGAGAAGAAGGATGGGAAGTGTGGGGGAGATTAAAAATAACCCGGGCGAAGGAATTTAGTATCCATTGCTGGAGAGATGTGAAGGCGTAGGAAGCTCCATCTAGCTTTGACTTCAAGTAGGAATCTACACTTCATTAGTAATATTTAGATCGATACGACAGTCGGATCTACAACAGCCATTGCCGAGGCTAAGGCCTTTTTGTTGACTGATAGCGTTTGTTAACATTACAAAAATGTAAGTGTTTGTTAAATTTCAGTGTGGTTTTACTTGTGTGTTATGAACGTGGGTTAGCTTGTTAACAACACATGCGAGTGTCTATTTGTGTTTAGTATTTGTGTCACCACCTCACAGCCCAGGGGGGTTATGAGATTCATCAGCCTCTTTCTATCAGCCACAAGCTTCTTGCCTGTAAAGCATTTTATTTTAAGTAATCGCCCCCATGCCCTGGGTCAAAGTAACATTGTCCCTTGTGTTTGTATGCCTCTATAGTGCTTTGTGTATCAAACCTCCTGGCGTGTTGACAAAGTAGCATTAAGGGCGAGGTTGTAGTCAATGCTGCAGGCGTCATTTAGTGCTCGACCCTGAGTGACTATGTATCCATTGAGCACCAGCAGAAGGTTTTCTTGTAAAGTGATCACGTTTGTGGAACTTTACAGCCAAACAACACCCATAATGGATATGGAGTGGATAGACTTTATCTAGCAGTGGGCTGACATAAAGACTGGATTTTAATTTTGTTTATATAGGGAATATATTAAAATGACATAAGATTTTAAATGTCATCTTAACTAATGATATACATATTTTATCAGCAAGTTTACTATATTATCAGATTATGTGTGCACAATACCATGACAGTGAATCGCCAATGGTAGTGAATCTCTGCAGTGTAGAGTGGGTCCTGGAATCAAGCTCCGTGATCTCTGAGCCCAGCTCCAGGAGGTGTTTGAGCTTCTCGTGAAATCAGTTCCCTGCAGCACTCGTTCCCCCGGCAACCATCACTGCACAGGGGCTACGGCAGCCTTGAGATGGAAGGGTCCATGCGGAGCAGGAGTTATTGGGGGCACCCAGAGATTGAGTGGAGTCTCCAACTGGTGACGTCTTTCACAGAAACAAGTGGAAGAGGAGACACAAACGGTCGAGGAAAAGAGGAGGGAGGCAGAGGAGTCTGTCAGGCGGATGGAGGCCGCTCGCAGGGACGTTCAGGTACCGCGTCTGGGCCGGACTCCATGACCCTGCGACTTCACCCTGAGTAGGGTTTGTGATGGTGGACAACTCCATTCACTCACGTGGACTTCTATTGGCTCTAAACACATCGTGGGGGTAAAGATAGAGCAGTCAATGCGCCTCAAAAAGGTGGTCCTCATCTCCAATGAAGAACTGGATCAGTGGTGTAGATTCCACATTCCATTCACAGGGGCCAGTATCGCCAAACAAATTACCACTTCAAATTATGTTATCTCTATTGGTTAGATGAGGTCGTATATACATCCTTATGTAATTTTCTGGTGGTAGATTTGGTGGATCACACAGACTGTTGTACAAAATCTTACTTAAAGAAATTAGGCTTTTGGTTGGCCAGGTGGCGATATAGCAAGTGGGTTCATGATGCCCTTTTTTTAATTCATACATATGTGGTGAATTTCTCTAACATTCAAAACACTAATTTAAAGAGGAATTGGCCTAAATTGCCAGCGCAATATTCTATTGAGGTTTTACTTGAAGGTAAAATACATATTTCCCTTTTCTTTATGCGAATCGAAAACAAAAGATCATCCTGATTGCCTTGCACAATGAGAATGGCACAAGGTGGTATTTGATTATTTCAATGCCTCACAGCCCCAATCTGTTATTGACGAACTATGTCGTACTGAAAATGCACAGTAGCATTATCAGAGGGGAAGGAGGCCTCAGTGGTGCATACTTTTATCACTGTCTGGACACCTTCACAGTTCAGTTTCACTCGAGTCACACCGACCTAAATGTGATTTCACAAAGGACCAAGGGAGAGAGATATTTAACGAACAGAGGTGGCATTACCTTCTCTTTGCAGGGATCCGTAACAGATGAAAAGGCCTCTATCTCAATCAAATTCGCCTGTGAGAGAGCAGCATTGGATGTGGAGGAGAAGGCGGCTTTAGAGCAAGCGGAGCAGAAAGGGCGCGAGCTGCTGACCCAGAACGAGAAGCAGATCGCTCACTACCAGCGCAAGATCAGCGAGCTCCAGGCAGCAGCCACTCGCCTGCAGGCCCTAGCGCAGGAGAGGGACTCGCTCGCATTCCTGCAGGTGAGCGATGAGTCTCCAGTGTCGCTATTGGCACAGAGCCCTCTCGCCAGCAGCAGCAGAGGAAAGCTCCTGAATGAGAGTTCGCATCCACTGACCTTGAGAACACAGCCCCATTAATTGACTCGCATCGCAGCTCCACTGGCTGCCATTTGGAAACCCAGCCTCCATTTTCTCAGTTGAACAGAATCCCATTCAGTGTATTTTTTATTGTGAATATAAACTATGTGTAATTTGAATTTATATTTTTAAATAAACCCTACGACCACAATTATACACGGTATTCATCATTATTACCACATTGCATGATGTGGGGATGCAACAATCCACCATTATATGCTCACGAGCCAATGTCATTGCTGCTTCCTACTTGATGGACCTTCTCTTGGATCCGCTACTTTCAGATTTCGTATTAGGGATGCTAAAACTAAGATAATCTCTGATATGGTTATTAATGATGTCATTGTGTATTGAACATCACTTCTGTAACACATGCCACATGTGCATTGATAATGCCGGAAATTACCACTTCTAAGTTACTCTCAATACAGCTCTATATAAACTGGTCTCATGCTGAAATATTTGCTCCATAAATCCGTGTTGGTGCTTACAGGGTTATAAGCCAAGACTTTGGGCTTTATATTCCACCCGTGGTGTTGCAGTGGGAACTTCACTTATCCCATGGGAATAGAGGCAGCGTCACAGTAATACATCTCTCTCTCCCACAGGGACACCTGGAGGTGACGAGAAAGTACAAACAATCACTCACGACTCGACACACGACGATATGGTGAATCTGTGTATGGGGGTGCTGGGTAGTGGTGCTGTGGGTGATGGTGATATGTGTGGTGATGCTTTGTGATGATGCTTTGTGATGATGCTTTGTGATTATGCTGTGTGAGGATGCTGTGTGTGTGATGTATTTGATCCCCTGCTGATTTTGTACGTTTGCCCACTGACAAAGAAATGATCCATCTATAATTTTAATGGTAGGTTTATTTGACGGTGAGAGACAGAATAGCAACAACAAAATCCAGAAAAACGCATGTCAAAAATGTTATAAAGTGATTTGCATTTTAATGAGGGGAATAAGTATTTGATCCCCTCTCAATCAGAAAGATTTCTGGCTCCCAGGTGTCTTTTATATAGGTAACGAGCTGAGATTAAGAGCACACTCTTAAAGGGAGTGCTCCTAATCTCAGCTTGTTACCTGTGTAATAAAGGACTCTCTCTCCGTGTCGATCTCCGTTGTCCTTTATTGGGTTCGAGGAATCTCCCTCATACGGCGTCCGCGCTCAGGCTCGATACAGCGTCCGCGTACAGGTTCGCGTCTCCTCGGACGCTCACTCCACAGCCCCTCTGCTGCTCCCGTTGCCAGTCTCACTGCTGCTCCGTCGGCAGCCGCTCTGCTACTCCTTTGCTCCGCAGCCACCCAGCTGCTCCGCTCTCCAGCCAGCCTCCCACAGCTCGCCAGCCCCCTGACGATCTGGCACCGATGACTGTCGGTGCCGACGTCTTCCTCCGCGTGGCGATCGCGCCACCCTCCTCTTACTCTGCCCAGCGTGGCCTCCTCCTCGTTCACTCCGTCTCAACTTCCCGATCCCCTTCCGGTTCATTCCTTAAATCCTCTCCCCCACGTGACCTTAACTCCTCCCTCTCCCACGTGACCCAGACTCCGCCCCCCTCAATCTTTGCTCGCATTACACCTGTATAAAAGACACCTGTTCACAGAAGCAATCAATCAATTAGATTCCAAACTCTCCACCATGGCCAAGACCAAAAAGTTATCCAAGGATGTCAGGGACAAGATTGTAGATCTACACAAGGCTGGAATGGGCTACAAGACCAAGAAGAAGGTGACAACAGCTGGTGCTATTATTCACAAAAGGAAGAAACACAACAGAACTGTCAATCTCCCTCGGCCTGGGGCTCCATGCAAGATCTCACCGCGTGGAGTTGCAATGATCATGAGAACGGTGAGGAATCAACCCAGAACTACACGGGAGGATATTGTCAATGATCTCAAGGCAGCTGGGACCATAGTCACCAAGAAAACAGTTGGTAACACACTACGCCGTGCAGGACTGAAATCCTGCGGCGCCCGCAAGGTCCCCCTGCTCAAGAAAGCACATATACATGCCCGTCTGAAGTTTGCCAATGAACATCTGAATGATTCAGAGGACAACTGGGTGAAAGTGTTGTGATCAGATGAGACCAAAATGGAGCTCTTTGGCATCAACTCAACTCGCCGTGTTTGGAGGAGGAGGAATGCTGCCTATGAACCCAAAAACACCATCCCCACCATCAAACATGGAGGTGGAAGCATTATGCTTTGGGGGTGTTTTTCTGCTAAGGCAACAGGACAACTTCACCGCATCAAAGGGACGATGGACGGGGCCATGTACCATCAAATCTTGGGCGAGTACCTCCTTCCCTCAGCCAGGGTATTGAAAATGGGTCGTGGAAGGGTATTCCAGCATGACAATGACCCAAAACACACGGCCAAGGCAACAAAGGAGTGGTTCAAGAAGAAGCACATTAAGGTCCTGGAGTGGCCTAGCCAGTCTCCAGACCTTAATCCCATAAACAATCTGTGTAGGGAGCTGAAGGTTCGAGTTGCCAAACGTCAGTCTCGAAACTTTAGTGACTTGGAGAAGATCTGCAAAGAGGAGTGGGACAAAATCCCTCCTGAGATCTGTACAAACCTGGTGGCCAACTACAAGAAACGTCTGACCTCTGTGATTGCCAACAAGGGTTTTGCCACCAAGTACTAAGTCATGTTTTGCAGCGGGGTCAAATACTTATTTCCCTCATTAAAATGCAAATCAATTTATAACATTTTTGACATGCGTTTTTCTTCATTTTTTTGTTGCTATTCTGTCTCTCACTGTTCAAATAAACCTACCATTAAAATTATAGACTGATCATTTCGTTGTCAGTGGGCAAACGTACAAAATCAGCAGGGGATCAAATACTTTTTTCCTTCACTGTACATTAGTACTGAACAGCTATACAAGGGAATAAGCTACTGTGTTAAATAAAGGCACATCGTGTAATCATCACACTGCACCCCAAATGTACAGCACTACATATAACACTGAACTGTGGATGAGACATTTCGTCATCCTTGCTCTCAAGATCGCAATATAGTTACTTGGGTACAAGTTTGACTCGACTTATTAAATTACAAGTAACATTCACAATAAGGCAAGTTGCAGGCTTCGTTGTTAACTAGGCCTCGTATTTATGATAACAATTTAACAGCATTATATAGGCATTTTACAGCATTATAACGGTCATTCTAACATTATAACAGCATTCCCAGTATTATAAGAACATAAACGAACTTACAGACAATGCTTCTTAAAGTCCCACAATGTACAGTTACAGCTGTCTTCACTGGGATGCGATCTGTGCCACTATTTTGAACTCTATGTAATGGCGGACGCCAGCCTTGTGGCTGAAAGACTGTCAAATCGTAACTTCCTGGTCACGTGACCAAACTTAACCTCAAAACAGGAAATTCCTGTATATACACCCCCACTCCTGCCGTGGAGCAAAACAGTTGCTGTTAGGCAGAACAACGATGCTGTGTGTGAAGATGCTGTGTGATGATGCTGCATGTGATGGTGCTGGGTGTGGTGATGCTCGGTGTGGTGATGCTATGTGGGGTGAGCCTGTGTTTGGGGATGCTGTATGATGGTGTGTGTGATGGTGCTGTGTGTGGGGATGCTGTGTGGCGATGGTGTATGTGATGATACTGTGATTGTCATGCTGTGTGTGGTGATATGGTAGGTGATTGTGATATGTGTGGTAATGCTGTAATTTTGATGCGAGTGATAATGCTTTGTATGATGAGTGTCTATGTGATGGTGCTGATGATCCTGTGAGTGACGATGCTATATGTGAGACAGTGGTTGTGTCTGCTCTGCTTTCATAGGACAGGGAAGCTTAAAGCAGCTCCACCTCCAGCTCCCAACCAAGAGGACATTGACTCACTTAGCAGAATAGAGGGAATTTATGTCAAAATCCTGTGTGAGTTCGTCGGTGTGAATCATGGGTAACGGTGCCATATTGACAATAGGTGAACTTCGCGTATGTGTGTGTCTGCAAGTGTGTATACGAACCCGGCAATGCCGAGTTTGATTCCCGCCCATGGTCAACATCAGTGACGATTATCTTAATCGGCCAAGAGCCTTCCTGAGGTCGAATAAGACATGAGTACCTGGCATGGTATATATACATCATCACTGGGGAGTTTAAAAGTGGCCAGGTATATGCCATCCCGGCCTTCAAAGGCTACACGTCGGATCTTTGTCTTTATTTACATCCTGGACCCTGATAGGATGTGTAAACAACATCGTCACTGGGAAGACAAAGACAGCCGGCCATGGTGCTGGGCCCCCACCTCCTCATGTGCCATGCCAGCCGTCATAGGTGCTACTATTCGAAAACAGCACTTGCCCCAAAAGTGCGTTCAGTGTACACGGGGGATCTTGGTCTTTGTTTACATCCCAATCCAGGACACTACTGAATAGAGCCATGATACTCGGTGTCGCGTTCTTGCGTAAATCATTATTACGAGTAAGGGGTCATTGCGGTGTTTGCGAATGTGTGTGCAGTTGTGCTTGGGGGTGGAGGGGGTAGCAGTGGTATAGTGGTTATCACACGGCACTAAAAAAAAGCACTTACCGGGATTTTATTACCTACCATGGCAAACATCCGTAGCATGTCTGATCCAGTCCTGGGCCTCTGCTTGATAGTTTCAGCCTCAAATCAGTCCCTGATATTGGCAATGTTCATAATGATGGTGGTAATGATGCCGATGGTGATGTTAGTGATGGGAATGATGATGGCATTGGTGATGGTGGAGGTCGTCGTGATAATGATGGCAGTGACGGTCGTAGTGATGGTAATGATGGTGGTGATGCTTATGATAGTGATGTTGGTGCTATTAATGGTGAAGATTAACGTGATGATTTTTGTGATGTTGATGGTGAGGATGATCGTGATGGTGGATGATGATGGTAATTATGTTCTGTAGTGATATTGTGATTGCTATTTTCACAGACGGAAGCTCACCGACTCTTGACACAAACTCAGCTCATAACCGTCTCCAGATCTCCTCGGATCTCAGGACGATGACGTGGACCAGTACCTCCCAGGGTCGTCCCGATCACCCACACCGGTTTGATAGCTGTGCACAAGCCCTGTGCTGTGAAAGCTTCTCGTCGGGCCACCACTACTGGGAGGTGGACGTGGGGGATGCACGTGGGTATCGGGTTGGAGTCACGTACGGGACGATCCCACGGAAAGGCGGTGGTGCTGCACAACTACTGGGAGAGAGCGACGTGTCCTGGTGTTTAGAGAAACGTGGCGACAGCTTCTCAGTGCTTGATGCTGGAGTAAAAACTGCACTGTCGGTGAGGGGGGCCCCCTCCCTCCACAGAATCGGACTTCACCTGAACTGGGAGGGGGGGCTCCTAGTGTTTTACCTCGCTGACTCCATGGAGGTGATCTACAAAATTCGGCAGAGATTTTCGCAGCCTCTCTACCCTGGGATGTGTGTCGAGTGGTGGGATGAACCATTGGAAATTGTGGTTCTGAGTCATGCATCCTTAGAATGGAGATAGAGAGAAACCAAGATAGAAACCCAACAAACGTAGGGGAGGGTAAGGTGAGGATGGTGAGGTTGAGGTCATGGTGGAGGGGAGGGTGAGGAGAGGGGGAGGAGAGGATGGGGAGGAGGGGGTGATGGGAGGACAAGGACAGGGGAGACTATGGAGAGGGTGAGGTGAGGAGGGAGGGGAAGGTGGAACGGAAGGTGAGGTAAGGTGAGGGTTACAGGAGAGTGAGGTGAGAATGGAGGGGAAGTTGATGGGCGGTGATGGGTGAGCATGGAGGGTGAGCGTGGAGGGTGACGGTGGAGGATGGAGGTGAGGGGAGGTGAGGGATGAGCGTGAAGGGTGATTGTGGAGCGTGTGTGGGTCTCCAAAAATAACAAAAACGACGTGAGCACAGGGAACAACGAAGCGAACAGAAATTAGCGCAAAAAAACAACAAACGTGTTACAGACGGAACCGAAAACAGTGCTCAATCAAACTCCCAATATTGCAACATCGAGCCAGTGTCTATACCCAACTCACAGTCGTATCCACGTGTTGGGGTTATCACGTCTACCCAGAGCAATCGTGTCCAACGCAACATAACTATGACTCGCCAAAAACCCTGAAAGCCAACTCCTCCCATCCCCCCGTACCTGGTTGTCATAACAATTGCCAGCACGGTGCCCGGCAGCCCCAGGGCGACCGTCTGGTTCTCGTGCCGCCTGCGACCAGACTCTCCTCGGCGTCTCCTCTGAGAATGTCCGTGAAGCAAATAGCCAGACGCTTCGTTTTTACCAAACAGAGCATAAATTCCCACCTTCCAGCCCTCGCCTCCTATGCATAACTCAACCCCCTCAGCTTGGCGAATGAGGCAGGCCAGTTTCCATGCTCGAGGGACATCGGAGGTTATGGAAGTCGTCGCCATCATCAGAACAAATCAATCGATCTACTGCTGGATGGAAATCTTCCCAAGCTGCCTCTGCCATCACCACCTCCTCCCACGATTTTCCAATGTGATTGTAATCACACCCGTATGTATATATGTATACCTTTCGTTGGCTGCATTACTGGCTGCCTTGGCTGAATGTATATATGCATGTTGAAATTATGTTGCACCATACGTAGCCAACCGTGCTAATCGGAGGTATGAGAAGACAACAAACTAAACACAAAAAGTAGTAAAAAAAATTGAGTTTGCAATCTAGATGATTACAAAGTGCAGAGATCCAGTGGCTTCCTAATATTGAAAGGAAGAGTGTTTCAAACGGTTACAGAAACGCATAAGAAAGCGCACGATGCATTGAACGTTGTTGTTCAATCCGGCAATGTGATTATAATCATACTATATATATTTATGATTTTTGCTGACTGGATTCCTGGCTGGCTTGCTTCCTTGGTGGGCGGTCAAGTGCGCGTGTGCGGTAGTGACGTCACCACCGTACCCCACAGCGTTGAGCTAGATTCCTGCATGGCGCTGACGTCACAACCCCCCCTTCCCCCCAATAATCCACCCTTCAACCCTGGGCATGCATTCCGAGCAAATGAGTGGCATATGTCATCATGATATAATTTCATACTCAGATCATCATACTGGCGAACTACGTTAGAAAATAGGTTTTGCTAGCTGACTGGCAGGACAGATGGAGGGACAGACAGTCACATACAGAGGCTGTACGGGCTGCTCGTGTTTGATGAAAAAATGAATTTGTTAATTAAAAAATGTAAAATACAAAGCACGTGGTATTTTCTTTAATGTTTCTCTTTAAATAATGTAACTTTTAGCTATAATCTATAGAATTAAATATAGTCTGTTCTCCAATAAAGCGTTTGTATAACGCGAATTGGATATAACACAATGAATGTATATTTATAAGTTTGTGGTGGAGTTTGTGTGTTTAATGACCCTCAGAGCTATGTCGCCTGGAGTCTTGTACTACTGGTAGGGTCTCCCTTGGCGAACATGTCTGGGGAAGGTTCCAGATAAATAACAGTCCAAAAAAACCCTCATGAATGGATAAAAATACCAAAATCAGAGAACCTCGCCTGGACAAGTTTTACCGGGTCACCCGCCTGGCGCCACCCCCTGGATCGCCACGTGGTGGTAAGTTGGATCCGATGCTTGGGGCACTGACTAGATATACATGGAATGTCCAAACGAAGTGCAGGTTTTTTGGAAACATCTGGCAGAAAACCCTGTGCAACTTCCACCTCCAAGAAAACTTCTGGAATCCAGGGGAAGTCGTGTTCAGGATGTACAGGAATTCTATTGTGGATTCAGCTATGAAAAGTTGTGGCCTGAAGGCAGTTGCTGCCTATCATGGCGGCAACCCTCGGACCTGCTGGTGGACACCAGTGGTGAGGGAAGCTGTCAAGTTGAAAACGAATGCTTTCTGAGCTATGCTCGGAAAAAAAGGTTTCCCCGACTCATTTGAGAGGTAGCTACAGCAGTCGCTCAAGTGATAACCCGGGCATGTTAGTCGTTTACAAAGGCCATGGAGAGCGACTACCGGGCAGCCTCAAAGATTTTCTGGCAAACCATTTGACACCTTAGGAGGGGTCGTCGGGACATGGCCCAGGTCGTTTTCAGTTAGGGTGGAATAACATTGACCTCAACTAAGGAGATTGTCGAGAGGTGGAAGGAACGCTCTGAGGAGATCCTCAACCCGGTGAACATGCCCTCCTCTCAGGGTGCAGCCCTGTAAACAGCTGGGGAGGGAGAGATCGGATCCATCCCAGCTGCAGAAGTCGCTGCTGTGATCGACGGTCTTCACAGTGGAAAAGCTGCTGGGGTGGATACGATTTTCCCAGAGTTGTTGAAAGCGCTGGACAGTGTAAGAATGTCGTTGTGAATACGCCTCTTCAATGTTGGTACAGTACCTCTGGATTGGCAAATTGAGGTCGTGGTTCCCATTTCTAATAAACGGGACCAGAGGGTGTGCTCCAACTACAGAGGACTCACACTCCTCAGCATCCCAGGTAAAGCCTATGCCAGAGTGCTGGGGAGGAGACTTCGCACGGTGGTTGAGCTTCAGATTCAGGAGGAACAATGCGGTTTCCGTCATGGTCGTGGAACAATGGACTAGCTCTTTTACCCTCTCACAGATATTTTAGGGGTCATGGGAGCATGCTTCTCCAGTCTACTTATGCTTTGCAGACTTTCAGAAAGCACGTGACCGTGTTCCCTGCAATTTCTTGTGGATGGGGCTGTGGGAGTATAATGTACCAGTGCCAGTTTTGTGTGGTATCCGGTCCCTCTGTAGTGCTCGACTTGACACGACAGCTTCTTGTCTTTCCTCTTTCACTTTATTTCACGTATACCGATCAACATTCCTCCAGCTAACACTGAACAATATTTCTCCTCCACGCTCTCCGCTCGCTCGCCGCGTTCCGCCGGCCTCGCTCCCCATCACTCCTACGTCGACTCTCCTCTCCACTCTCTCCGCCACAGTTCAGCCGCTCTTTATCGGCGCCGCCGTCACACTCAGTCGTAACTCTATCAGCTTCACTTCCCAAACTCCAGCCGTTTCCTACTGGCTTCGTCGTCTCACTGCTACCCTACACTTCTCCACTGCTACCCTACACTTCTCCACTGCTACCCTACACTTCTCCACTGCTACCCTATACCTCTTTACTGCTATTAGCTCTGCTGCTTCGACTCCTACATCCTCTGTCTCCTCCCAGGCGCGAACTCCCATCTCCTCCAAAAACCCCTCTCTTCATCCCCGAGCCAATTAATCTTCAATTAATCAGGGGCATCCCCCACGACGCCAATCGCCACCAGCCCCCGCTGGCACCTGGCATGTTTTTCCCGACAATGCGGCGCCACTCAGCGACAACAACAACCTCTCGGCCAATCAGTGCCCTGCGTCCTTAATTATTCCTTGCCACCTGCTACCGTCCTCAGACAGCACGGCCCCACATCTCGACAACAACAACAACCAGCCAATCAGCGCCCCGTGTCCTTATTTGCTCCCTATTCGTCTCCGGCCCTCTTCTCACGCCAACAACAACAAAACAACAACAAAATCCAGAAAAACGCATGTCAAAAATTTTATAAATTGATTTGCATTTTAATGAGGGAAATAAGTATTTGACCCCTCTGCAAAACATGACTTAGTACTTGGTGGCAAAACCCTTGTTGGCAATCACAGAGGTCAGACGTTTCTTGTAGTTGGCCACCAGGTTTGCACACATCTCAGGAGGGATTTTGTCCCACTCCTCTTTGCAGATCTTCTCAAAATCATTAAAGTTTCGAGATTGACGTTTGGCAACTCGAACCTTTAGCTCCCTCCACAAATTTTCTATGGGATTAAGATCTGGAGACTGACTAGGCCACTTCAGGACATTAATGTGCTTCTTCTTGAGCCACTCCTTTGTTTCCGTGGCCGTGTGTTTTGGGTCATTGTCATGCTGGAAAACCCATCCACGACCCATTTTCAATGCCCTGGCTGAGGGCAGGAGGTTCTCACCCAAGATTTGACGGTACATGGCCCCGTCCATCGTCCCTTTGATGCGGTGAAGTTGTCCTGTCCCCTTAGTAGAAAAACACCCCCAAAGCATAATGTTTCCACCTCCATGTTTGATGGTGGGGATGGTGTTCTTGCTGTCATAGGCAGCATTCCTCCTCCTCCAAACACGGCGAGTTGAGTTGATGCCAAAGAGCTCCATTTTGGTCTCATCTGACCACAAGACTTTCACCCAGTTGTCCTCTGAATCATTCAGATGTTCATTGGCAAACTTAAGACGGGCATGTATATGTGCTTTCTTGAGCAGGGGGACCTTGTGAGCGCCGCAGGATTTCAGTCCTTCACGGCGTAGTGTGTTACCAACTGTTTTCTTGGTGACTATGGTCCCAGCTGTCTTGAGATCATTGACAAGATCCTCCCGTGTAGTTCTGGGTTGATTCCTCACCGTTCTCATGATCATTGCAACTCCACGCGGTGAGATCTTACATGGAGCCCCAGGCCGAGGGAGATTGACAGTTCGCCGCGGTCCCACACCTCGCCGTGCGGGCGGGGTGGGCTGCGGCAGCCGGGGCACCTCCGTATTACACCGCCACGACTTCGGCGTGGTGGGATACGTGCAAGGGGTGCACGTTCGCCTCCTGGTGGATACGGGAGCGTCTGCCACCATTATTTCAGAGGCCATTTTCGAGCTGCTACCCCGCAGCGTTGGTCCGTTAAGGCCGGTTCGTGGGGCTTGTGTCGGCGCGAACGGCAGCAGTTTGGGCATCTTGGGCCACGTTACAGCATCGGTTCGGGTTGACGAGATTGAGTTGGCCGGGCCTATTTTGGTCTCCAAGACCTTGACTGTTCCATGCCTCTTGGGGACCGACTTTTTGTTTAGAATGCCCACTCGAATTCTCGTTGACCAGGGCTGTGTGGAAATGCTGTCAGGGAGGCGGCTGCATTTCTATCAATCACTTACCGTCCTGTCTCTCTTGGTCACCAGTGTGCGGGCCTTGAATAAAATGGCGGTGACCGTACCGCCGGTGTCACAAATCCTGCTACCCCTTAGGTTGCGCAGACCGCTCGAAATGGGCTCCACCAAGATGGGTATCCTCCTGTTCCCGTCGAGCTACTTTTCAAGGATGAAGGGGTTTGTGGGCACTTTGACAGCTGTGTCGGGAGACCAGGACCTTTTTTTGCAGGTCCTCAATTTGGGGCCCACGCCGGTCGTAGTCCTGGCCGGCAACGTCCTGGCGCACGCGACCCCGGCTCCTCCACCCGAGAGCGCTGCCCCGGATGGAGGGGTCGTGGTGGGCGTGATGCGCACGGGGAACCCCGACGCATCGTGGATCGCCATGTTGTGTGACGAGAATGCCTCGTTGTCCTCCGGGGAACGTCGGCAACTCACCGACCTCATCGAGCGGTTCACCGATGTGTTTAGCCAAAGTAAGTTTGATCTGGGTCGCACTACTCTTTTGGACCACCACATAGACATGGGCGACTCGGCCCCTATTCGACTTAATTCCCACCACTTTAGCCCGGCAGAAAAAGATCATGTCCGCTCAGCTGTCGACGAAATGTTGGCGGCGGACATCATCTCCCCATCTACTAGCCCTTGGGGCGCCCCCATTGTGGTAGTCAAGAAACGGGGACGGGAGTCTCCGGTTCTGCGTCGATTTCCATAGATTGAACAAGATCTCGGTGGCTGATGCATATCCATTGCCTCGCATGGATGATTCCCTGCATGCCCTCTCGGGCGCGCGGTTCTTTTCGACTCTAGATTTGCTCTCCGGCTTCTGGAAATTGCCACTGGATGAGGCCTCTAGACCCAAGACAGCGTTCCGCACGCCCCAGGGGTTGTTCGAGTTCAATCGGCTTCCTATGGGTCTCCATTCAGCCCCGGTCACCTTCCAGCATCTCATGGAGATGGTCTTGGCGGGGCTGCAGTGGGAGTCTTGTCTAATCTACTTGGACGACGTTATTGTTTTTGGCGGTACGTTTGGCGAGCACTTGCAACACCTTGAGGCGGTGTTCGTCAAAGTGCGTGCTGCTGGCTTAAAATTTTAACCCCAGAAATTCCACTTGCTACAACCATCGGTGAAGTATTTGGGACACATTGTTAGTGCGTCAGGTGTCGCCACGGACCCGGATAAAACGGCTTTTGTCCGGACATGGCCGACTCCCACATCTGTCACAGAGGTGCATAGCTTCGTCGGCTTCGCATCGTACTATCGCCGGTTTGTCCGCGATTTTGCGACAATTGCGAAGCCACTGCACGCCCTTTCCACCAAAGGCCAAAGGTTTCACTGGGGCGCGGAGGAAGAGGCGACTTTTGCGGCGATTCGCACGGCCTTGGCGGATGCGCCGCCCTTGGGGTACCCGGATTTTTTGAAACCTTTCCTGCTCGACACCGATGCCAGCGACAGGGGCATTGGGGCTGTCCTGGCCCAGGTGGTCGATGGGGTTGAGAGGGTGGTAGCCTATGGCAGTCGCGTTCTGCCCCCGATGGAACAGCGATATGTTGTGACCCGGAGGGAGCTTTTGGCCATAGTTTTTTTTGTTCAGTTGTATAGGCCCTATCTGCACGGTAGGTGGTTTACGGTCCGAACCGACCACGCAGCCCTGCAATATTCCCTGAGGATTAGTCAGCCCTCGGGTCAGCTGTCCCGCTGGCTCGAGGTGCTCCAGGATTACCCCTTTGACGTAATCCACAGGAAGGGGACACAGCATGGAAATGCGGACGGTTTATCCCGATTGCCGGCAGGCGATGGGTGTGCTTGCGCCCTGGGATCTAGCTGTTGCAAGGGCCCAGGGGACGTCGCGGCCCAGTTCGTCACGTCGGCCGAGGGGGCCACCCCTCCAAGTGCGGCGTTGCCCACGGATTTCGGCCTGGGACTCCCTCGGGAGGTATGGTCCAGCTTGCAGATGGAGGATTCATTTTTGCTAAAGCTACGAAACCGCGTCGAGCGTCAGGCCCAGAGCTCGGCTTCGTCGGCTGCCCCGGCGATCTGCGTGCATGACGGACTCCTCATGCGTTGGGATGCCCAATTGTAACGCTATTGTTTGGTTGTGCCCAATAACCTACGTGGTTAAATTTACCCGAGCCATTCACGAGAGGCTTATGCACCTTGGCTACCGCAAAACCTTATTGACCCTTAAGCGGGACTATTACTGGCCGTGTGTGGAGGGTGACGTGGCACTGATTTTGAAGGGTTGCCATGACTACGCACAGAGGAAGGCCCCAGTTGTTCAAGACCGGGCCCCGCTGCAGTCACCATGAGTGGTGAGTGTGAGTGGTGAGGGTGAGTGGTGAGGTTGAGTAGTGAGAGTGAGTGGTGAGGGTGAGTGGTGAGTGGTGAGGGTGAG
>CM025680.2:886040-940635 GCA_014621495.2 Entosphenus tridentatus | reverse complement strand
AGACGGGGGCCCGGAGACGGGGGCCCGGAGACGGGGGCCCGGAGACGGGGGCCCGGAGACGGGGGCCCGGAGACGGGGGCCCGGAGACGGGGGCCCGGAGGACATGTGACGCTAGCTCCGGTTCCGTCGAGAGAGACCGAGGAAGGGGCGTGGCTGGAGGCGGAGCGAGGCCACGCTCGGGAGAATAAGAGGAATGGAGGCGGAGCGATCGGGGTTGTCTGGCGGGAAGAGCTAACCGTGCGGGGTTGGTTCGGGGGGTCTTGGAGATTCGGTCGTCGGGGACTCGAGTTACATAGAATGACCCCGTTATTAACCAGGTAAAGTCTTTACTGACTGTGATATTTCCATCCTACCTGCCTATGTCAGCTGTTATTTCCGACTCTCTGTGTCTCTCTATGCCTCTCTCTTAGATCTCTCATGCTCACATGCTCACATGTCCTTTGGATTGCACTCTCATACTCACATGCCCTTTGGATTGCACCCGTTGGGTTGCACTCAGAATCAGAATCAGAAAGGGTTTTATTCACCATGAAAGTTCGCACAGACAAGGAATTTACTTTGGCAGGAAGGTGCATACATTCAACATATAGGAATCTTACATCTTAAATAAGTGGTGTACAAGTCTAACTATACTAAAGGTACAAAGTCTAACTAATACTAAGGAGCTAAAGTATGTAAAAATTGAATAAAATAAAATCTAAAATATACAATAGCTATAATATACAACATAAAATTACAAAAATGCAAATAGGGTAACATAGTGCAAATATGGCAGGGTGTCATTGTGCAGATATTGTGTTAAAGTCAGTTTGAGCGTTAAAGTCAGTTTGAGCCCCTGGCCTTGTTGAAGAGGCCAGCAGCAGATGGGAAGAAACTGTTTTTGTGGCGTGAGGTTTTGGTCGTGATGGACCGCAGCCTTCTGCCGGAGGGGAGTAGCTGGAACAGAGAGTGTCCAGAGTGGGAGGAGTCGGCTACAATCTTCCTCGCTCGCCTCAGGGTCCTTGAGGTGTACAGGTCCTCGAGGGTCGGCAGATTGCAGCCAATCACCTTCTCAGCAGTGCGAATGATACGCTGCAGTCTGCTCTTGTCCTTGGCAGTGCTAGCAGCGTACCAGATGGTGATGGAGGAGGTGAGGATGGACTCAATGATGGCTGTGTAGAAGTGCACCATCATTGTCTTTGGCAGGTCGAATTTCTTCAGCTGCCGTAAGAAATACATCCTCTGTTGTGCTCTCTTTATGAGGGAGATGATATTCAGTTCCCACTTGAGATCCTGGGAGAGGATAGTGCCCAGTGTTGTATCTGTGCCCCTTTTCTCAAAAAAATGTATATTAAGAATAATAAAAATGTTTTTTTTACATATATATATATATTTTTAATTAAATAATGAAAACAGCCTCTACTCCTCACAAGCACACCAGGAATCTGTGAAACGGGGAGGGCCATTAAGTGGCAAGATTTCAGAGCACAGAGAGGTCAGAGACATCCAGATGGACAAAAGGTCGATGGCCTAACCTTCCCAAAACGTCTGGAGATGCACAGATAAGGTGCAGAGCAGAGAAAAACAACTATTGCAACTCGCGTTTTCTTTAACGTTTTCCTTAATGAAAAGTAGAAACTTAACAAAAATAATTAACCAGCAAACAATAGGGGCTTGTTATTAGATATTCCCTTATATTACTCGTATTCACCGCATATATATTATTTTATATTGTATGTTTCTATCTACATGACCTTACCAAAAACTAAAGAATACGAATTCCAGAAAGCTTAAGTGGAAACTTAGTTACACTTAACCTCAGGACATTAAAATATAACTCAGAATAAAACACCAATCCCTGGAAACAAACGCATAACCAAACTTGGCAAAGCCTTCAAAATAATCATGTAACGAGGATCATTACGAATATTCATGAAACATAGACCGAATAATAACCACGATATACTAAGACCGAGGGAACTCATAAGAAATATCAAGAATAAATGTAACACACAGGACCACATAAATGTATTGCAAAAATCTCCTCAGCCACCTTTGTCTCCCCGGAGTCGGCGCGAAAACAGATGACAACCAGAGAGGTTGTTTTACGTTTTGGGTTGTAAACACAAACAGACATGGGCTTGACGTAAAACAGCACACTCTGGGTCACCAAGAGACGCGCAGAGAGGAGAGGGTGTTCACGTTTTGAGTTTTAAGCACAAGCGCACATCACGAATGAGCAGTCTGGTTCGAGTCTCGCTCAGTCTCGCAACTCGGCTTGTGACGCGGCGTTGCGACGAGGCTCGCAAGGGAGCTGGGGCGGATCGTGCCTCGAGGAGAGATGGGACGACGAGGGGTCGTTAGAGTGACAGTCTGAGTGCAGTCTGGTTTGAGTCTCGCTCAGTCTCGCAACTTGGCTTGCGACGCGGCGTTGCGACGGGGCTCGCAAGGGAGCTGGGGCGGATCGTGCCTCGAGGAGAGATGGGCCGACGAGGGGTCGTTAGAGTGACAGTCTGAGTGCAGTCTGGTTCGAGTCTCGCTCAGTCTCGCAACTCGGCTTGCGACGCGGCGTTGCGACGGGGCTCGCAAGGGAGCTGGGGCGAGTCGTGCCTCGAAGAGAGATGGAACGAGGAGGGGTCGTTCGAGTCGCAGAAATCTGAGTTCAACCTGGGTCGAGGCTGGGTTCAACCGTGCTCCGGCTGGCGGAGCGTCGTGAGGGAGCAAACACCGATACCGATGGCCGGTGTCGCTTCTCGCAGAACGAAGTGTCGAGGTGTGGTTAAGTGCGAGTGAAGCTGGCAGCTGCACGAACAAAGGAAAGCACGGAGAAGAGAGAGTGACAAGTGACAACAAGCAATCAACCTGTTGAAGGGCGGGAATCGCCAAGCGTCGACCAAGCGAGCATCGAAAAGGACGAGCAGCAGCGGATGAGCAACAAGAGCCATCGTTCATCGCCAGACCGCTCCAAGCCGGTGAGCGCGCACAGCCGCGTCGTCCAGAGCCTGAGCCAACACAGCCTGAAGTAAGGGTGAGTGTCCGTGTGAAGTTGGCAGTGATCAAGGAGAGAGCGATGACGATATCATCGCGCACCGCCGAAGGCGAGCATCGTGCCGACTCAACAATCATCCAGCAGTGGAGAAGCCTGGAGCTGCCACCAAGAGAGAGAGAGAGCGCCATCAAATGCGCCGTGTGTTTGATACACACACACCGACCAACAGCCAGTGAGAACAGACAAGACGTCCAGCAGCGACGACGGAATCATCGCGCACCACGACGGCGGACATCGTGCCAACGCTGCTCAATCGAGCAGTGGAGAGAGAAAGCAAGACGGGCTCGCTGCGGCCACGCCCAAGCGAGAAGGAATCTCTGGCCGCTGTTTGTATAATCCCTCCCCACCCCACAAGCTAACGACACAACTCCCGGCTCTAAAAAAAATATAATTTTACAAGAGGACAACGCACACACAACACGCACACGAATAACACTTTCAAAAAGTTATCTTTGTGTTTCAAAAAGGGTTGCCATTTTAAGGTGGTGCGTTCAATATCAACTGATCGTGCAAAGCAGTTGCTGCCGTCGAGTTACATGAATAATAATGTTTTAGTCATTTATTTTCGTTAATTGCATAATCTTGCCGATGAATCTAATAACGTATACTTTTGCCTTTGCATCTTAGAGGTCATATGTTTGTTTAGAATTAAAAATTGTTGACACAGAAGTATCTCGACTGTTTCTTTCCAAGTCCATGCAAAACTGTCTTATTCATAAGAACTGTATCCTGCGATGAGATATGAAATTGGAGACCTAACATAACATAAACACACTAAGATAATCAGTAAATGTTTAATCAAAGATAAGCGTTTTATCCCGATTGATACAACTCTGGATAACGAAGCTAAGCCAAATTATCATAACTGTACATATTAACATAATCGCAAACATCCGCATAAATTACTACGATTACCTCCGTGATTATCATAATTTATGCATGCAATGACATACATTATCATAATTTATGCGATTTACGCATTTTTCAACATTTTATTATTTTTTATTATTTTTATCAAAATTTCATAATCCGGCATATACAACACCAGGAAGCGGAAGGACTCCACAGTGTTGACTGGGGAATCGCACAGGGTGATGGGAGTGAGTTGGGCTGTATTCTTCCTGAAGTCCACAACCATCTCCACTGTCTTAAGAGCATTAAGCTCTAAGTTGTTCTGGCTACACCAGGTCACCAGGTTGTCAGCTTCCCACCTATAGTCAGACTCATTCCCCACCAGAGATGAGCCCAATGAAGGTGGTGTCGTCCGCAAACTTCAAGAGTTTGACAGACGGATGACTTGAGGTGCAGCTGTTGGTGTACAGGGAGAAGAGCAGAGGGGAAAGGACGCAGCCCTGAGGAGATCCGGTGCTGATGGACCGGGAGTCAGAGACTTGTGTTCCCAGCCTAACGCACCGCTTCCTGTCAGACAGGAAGTCTGTAATCCACCTGCAGGTGGAGTCGGGCACGTTCAGCTGGGAGAGCTTGTCCTGAAGCAGGGCTGGGATGTTGGTATTGAAAGCAGAGCTGAAGTCCACAAACAGGATCCTGGCGTAGGATGCTGGGGAGTCCAGGTGCTGTAGGGTGAAGTGGAGGGCCATGTTAACTGCGTCGTCCACAGACCTGTTGGCTCTGTAGGCAAACTGCAGGGGGTCCAGGAGAGGGTCTGTGATAGCTTTGAGATGTGCCAGCACCAGGCACTCAAAAGACTTCATTACCACAGAGGTTAGGGCGACGGGTCTGTACTCATTAAGTCCTGTTGGCCTTAGCTTTTTGGGCACAGGGATGATAGTGGAGGACTTGAGACAGGCTGGTACATGGCATGTCTCCAGTCAGGTGTTGAAGATGTTGGTGAACACCGGACACAGATAGTCAGCACAGTGCTTGAGGGTCGCTGGAGAGACAGTCTGGCCCAGCTGCTTTGCGGGGGTTCTGCCTTTTGAAAAGTCTGTTAACCTCTCCCTCCTGAATTGAGAGAGTCATCTCTGTAGTGGGGGCAGGGGGGAGGCCTCTTGGGTGGGAAGGGATAGGTCAGGACAGTCCAATTGTCTTTCAAATCTGCAGTAGAACTCGTTCAGGTCGTTGGCCAGGCGGCAGTCGTTAGTGGTGTGGGGGGCTCTGGGCTTGTAGTTGGTGATCTGCTGAGCCCTCTCCAGACAGATGCAGAGTCGTTAGCAGATAACTGATGTTTTAGTCTCTCTGAGTACAGTCGTTTAGCCTCTCTCACTGCCTTGCTAAACCTGTTATTCGACTCTTTGAATCTATCTCTATCCCCACTCCTAAACGCTTCCTCCTTCTGCAACCTCAACCTTCTGAGCTTTGCTGAAAACCAGGGCTTGTTGTTGTTAAAGTTTACCCTTGTGCGTGTTGGAATACAGCAGTCCTCACAAAAGCTGATGTATGACGTCACATCCTCTGTGAGTTCATCCAGGCTATTGGTAGCAGTCGTGAACATATCCCAGTAAGTACAGTCCAAGCACGCCCGCAGATTCTCCATAGCCTCACTGGTCCACTGTTTAGATGTCCTCACAGCAGGTTTACAGAGCTTTATTTTCTGCCTGTATGCAGGAATCAGGTGGACCATGGCATGGTCAGTGTCCCAGTGCTGCTCGGGGGACGGCGTGGTAGGCTCTACTGACTGTAGTGTAGCAGTGATCCAGAGTGTTCCCTTTTCTGGTAGGGCATTTAATGAATTGTCTGTATTTGGGGAGTTCGTGGCTGAGATTACCTTTGTTAAAATCGCCGAGTACGATAACCAGGGAATCTGGATTTGCTCGCTCCACACTCAGAATCTGGTCGACGAGCATGCGTTGGGCCTCTTTAACCTGAGGACCCGGCGGCAAATAAACTCCGACCAAAATGAGCGACGCGAACTCGCGAGGCGAGTAAAAAGGTTTACAGTTTATTAAAAATTATTCCAGGTCCGGAGAACAATGTTGCAGAATCACTGTTACATCTGCACACCAGCCACTGTTAGTGTAAAAACAAATACCACCGCCCCTCGTCTTGCCGGAAAGTGCTATGTCCCGATCCGATCTTACGATTTGGAAGCCTGCCAGTTGTAATGCATTATCCGGGATCAAATCACACAGCCATGTCTCCGTGAAGCACAAGACAGAAGATGAAAAAAGTCTCTGTTTTTCACCATCAGTAGCTGAAGTTCGTCCATTTTGTTGCACAGTGAACGTACGTTGGAGAGGAAAAAGCTTGGAAGCACTGTTCGGATCCCGCGTCTGCATAGCCGTACTAGAGCCCCTGACCGTTTACCCCTTCGGCGGCGTTTCGCTGCTTGAGCAAAGCCTAACACGGCTTTGACTAGAATGCCCACTAATTCTGCCGCTGGAAGCAGAAAAGTGGGAAATAAATCCACAGGAGTTGTTTATCTAATGTTTAAAAGTTCGTCTCTTGTTAAAGAACTCCGAGAAACTTGGCAGGACACTGAATTAACAGACAAAACAAGACAAAACAAGACAAAACAGGGTGCACCAACCGGCCGAGGCTGCCATCATCGGCGCCCTCCCTCTCCTCCTATCTTACATGCTAATTTCTGACATTAACATCACTAGCCTCGGCCACTTCTTTATGACCCTTGGGTTACACCCATTTCAAACCTTTTCAAACAGTCTGCCTCAGCAGCAGACCATGCTTTCCCACCTGATGACGGACGCTTGTGTTGCGCCCGAAACGTCGTGATTTATTATATCTTATACCTTCGTGACTTTACAGAAAGAACCAAAGAGTATGGATTCCTGTAGTCACGAAAGCTTCAAATCAAGATTATAATTTACCCACTAAATATGTCGCGAGTTCATTGTGTCCGGTTCAGCAGCCACGCCCAATCACTCAATGTCAGGTGCTGTCTCATTAACATAATATATTCAAATTTATATTTAAAGCTTTCGTGAATGCAGGGATTCATGTTATTGGTTCTTTTGGTAAAGTCACGTAGAAGGGAAGTAATACAATAATAAAAATAAAATAAATAATTTCTTTTTTATACAAAATTTACTTTATTATTAAAAAATTACATTCATTTTTTATTGTTTTATATTTGTACTATTTTATTATTTCCCTTCTACGTGACTTTACCGAAAAAACCAAGAATATAATTTATTCAGTGGGAGGGGGTAAACTCGCTAGTGACGTCATGTCATCTCCACCGCGCGAATCCACGTGACGTCACGAAGTCCCGGACAGCTGCTCGCCACTCAACTGAGATCAGAGGTGAGAAGTTCAAATCGTGGTGGTGGTTGTGGTTTTTGGTGGTGGTTGTTTTTGTTTATTGAGGTACAGCCTCGCTTCTTCTATTGTTCTCCTCGGGATATCAATTGAGTGTAACAGCGAGAATGGAATCGATGTCCAGGTTGGAACATTACAAAGTGTGGCCTAGCCGTGCTGGCCTTGCCTCCTGCCATCGCCTGATTGTATTTGCTTTGATTTTTGTTAATTTTTATTTGTCCTCACCTGGCTGACTACTTTAAAAACATGTTTTGTTTTAATATTTCTACTATTTTGAGCTATATATATCTTTCAGAAGCGACCTGCCCACAACGAAGTGGCTTGTCATCGTGTGGAAATTTATTGCAGCCAAATGCTCTAAATTCATGTTTCTACATTTTGAGTTCAAATCCACGCGACCACGCAGAAAGAGAGACACGCAAACTGTAAATAAACACGCGTCAGCGTCGGGAACCAACCCACGACGGGCGATGTAGTGAAAATCTCGCCAGCGTGGTGCACACTCGAGTGCTTTATCACACTGAGTCTCTTTACTTCAGTTCAGGAGCGTCCTGCCGAGTTGGTTTGGCAGTCTCGGGGGGAGGGGCGATGCTTATTCGCGTATTCCCGATTGAGTAACCTGGGAGGCATTTGTTCAGCATTGCAATATTTGGACGATACCAGTCCAGAAGTGTATTTCCCCATTGAAGTCCATTGAACTAAGGAGCTTATTTATTTTCAAGGGCGACTCAGCCGGCAGACATCAAAGCATTTAATAATGAAGCTCACTCACTGGCCCACTCACTCATCCGTCCACTCACTCACTCATCTCTTTATCCACCCACCCACTCTATAACTCGCTCACTCACTCATCCATCCACTCTCCCACTCGCCCACACAAGCACACTCACCTACTCACACACTCTCTCACTCGCCCACACTCACTGGCCCACTCACCCACCCACTCATAATCAGAAGTTAATTTCACGAGTAACACCCATTGAGTTTAGACGCTATTTATTAAGGGGGACTTGGCGGGCAGACATCAACGCATTCCAAAATTATAGGTTTACAAAACAAACTTAATAGCAATTCTGTTGTAAAATTACATTCCCACTCAAACTTTAGTGAATTTAATCATAGTTTAAATCTCCATATATATAAAAGGCAATGTTGTGAATATGTGTGTCTGTTCAAAATGTTTAGCGTACTTCCTGACATGCAACAAACTGGAAATTTGACATGTGGGTACTTTCCAGACTGTAAAGTATAAACCATGCAAAAATTTGTAGTGGTTAGCACGCTGCGCTACGAACCCGGCGACCCGAGTTCGATTCCCGCTCATGGCCACCACCGCTGACGATTATTTGAACCGGTCCTGGGCCTCCCCTAAGACCACTCAGCCTCAAACAATTAACTGGTGTGGTGTGTGAACATCGCCACTGGAGAGACAAAGGCGGCCGGGCGTGGTAAATAAAGTCCCGGGTGAAGCCGGGGTAGTAAAGCTAGTGAGGTTATAAATAGCAGAATTGAGATGCCAAAAGACGATACGTGGTTCCAAACCTTTAGGCAGTGACATCTGGAAAACGGTTAAGACAATCAGTCATACAGCAGGGACGTGCGGTCAGGGGAGGCAGAGACCCACCTGTCATACTCCAATGAAAATACAGTAGCTGTTAGGAAAAAAATGAAGAATTTTCCACTGATATGTGTGATAAATGTAATTTCTGTTTGCTTCCAATCATTACAGAGAAATAGTAACAGGCACGAGCTTATTGTCCACGCTCCATCCAGTTTCTGAGGGGTTGCGCAATCAGAGGGGAGGCTGAGCTCGTCGCTGCCTCACCTCTCTCCTTGTATTTGCAGCGGAGCTCCGCAAATTTGGCGATTTTGACTATAAAAATTAATGGAATCGTACAGAAATGAGATAACAGATCAGTGGAAAAATCGTAGTTTTTATTTTATTATTTTTTACTTTTCGTTATAGCTATTTTCATTGGGAGTATGACTGGTAAGGCTGTGCCTCCCCTGTCTCCCCTGACCGCATGTCCCTGTCATACAGGAACCCCTAGACTCGCACAGAGACCCAAAGAATCGCACAGAGACCTAAAGAATCGCACAGAGACCCAAAGAATCGCATAGACAATCGGATGCACGTCGCATATTTTTCGGGATTGTCCAATGGTTTAATAACAAGTCAAATAAAGAGCAAATCTACTGAAAAAATTGCCTTGTAAATAAAAATATCATGTGGTTGATACAGACTTGATGTTTGTGTTAAAATATATCACAATAATGTTTGGTTAATGCAGACTTAATGCTGCCTTTCAATAGGTATCTGTTTTCAAATTGGACTATGTACTTTATTCATTTCTATTTATTTTTCGTGAATTGCTTACCTTTCATCTATTTTGCACTCCTATCGTTTTTTGTATGTTGAACTTCTTTCACACCGTACGTAGCCAACGATGTTTGTTTTTGTAACTTTCTGACCCGCCCCGACTGGACATCTGTGACATTCCTCCAGAAGACAGATTCTCATTTAAAAGATTCTGATCTTAACGTCTTTCTTATTGCCGAAAAGGTTAAAGCCTTTTCTTCTTTAATCAAAATAGTTCTACCATCATACATTTCAACCATGACGCGAGTACACAATGGCCTACTCATGAAAAATAACGCTAGAAAAAAATACTTGAACATCTATATGGAAGCATATTGTGCGTGTTGGTGTGTATAATATGCCTGCAATATTCGTAATACAATTATAGGTAACATTTGTAAAGTGCTGCATTTCATCCGTGGACCCCACCAATCCGTGCTGTGTATCAAAAGTACGAAATATACACACCCACTAACTCAATCACTCACTCACTTTATGACCCACTCACTCACTCCCTACTCAATCAGTCACCTCACCCACTCGGTGACCCAATCACTCACCCACTCGCTCAGGTAAACGGCGAAACTAGGCCGGGGATGAAGACCAGTTTATAGAGGTGAGTTTTAAAGACAGACTTAAATATATCTAACAACTCTGATTGTCTTACTAATCAAAGTGGCTGCTACATTTTACCAGAGTGGTGAACCCGGAATATTGTGATTGGTGACATTTGCAATTCGTGGGCAAAACCTTCTCTGGAACTGGGAGAGGAGGCAGTTTGACTAGTAGCTTCTGCAGTCGGTGTGGGTTCCTTTGCACTCATACTGGTAGAGCTCATATTCTTGGTTCTTTCAGTAAAGTCACGTAGATCGAAAAATAAAATTTAAAAATAAATTAAAAGCAAAAAACCACGATGTTTCGATCGCAACACAAGGGGTCTTCATTAGGCGGAGAGAAAAGAGGGGGCAAGCCTCCAAATGCAACTGTTTATAAGGGCTTTCAAAGTGAGTAAAGCTGTGCGGCGTAGAGCTCACTTCGTGGCGAATGGCAGCTGTTGTTGTGTGCGGTAATGTAACCTATAGCGCGCTGCGCTACGAACCAGGCAACACGAGTTCGATTCCCACTCACCGCCACCAACACCAGTGACTATCTGAACCAGACTTGGGCCTCCCTAGATCGACTCAGCCTCAAATGAGTGCCTGGTGCAGTGTGTAAACATAGCCACTGGAGAAGCAAAAGCGATCGGGTGTGGTGCTGGCCATACACCCACTCCTGAACTTATTGTTAAGGCTATATTGGGGGTCTTTGTTGCGGGTAACTGTGTGTATGTGTGTGCATTGGAATATGCTCATGTGTGTTAATGTATTTTATTTGACTGCGAGTGTAAGTTAACACTGAACCTTGTTTTTTCATTTGCATGTTTAGCCTCTGTTAGTATTACTGTTTTGTAGAGCGTGTTTTGGGAGTGTGTTAACGAGCTGGGTAGCTAACACACGGGTTTGTGTATTTTAGCGTGTGTTTTTGTATATGTATTTGTTGCTTTTGCTATGCCTCAAATATTCCAGTAAGTAACCACACTGTCACTTGTTTGCTGGTGCAAAACTCTGGTGACAAAGTGTGAACCCAGAATATTGTGATTGGTGACATTTGCACGGCTTGGGTAACCCAGAGTCTAAGAGCAGTTTTAGTGCCAGACATAATGGACTTCCAAAGGAAGGTGCTGAGTGAGGGTGGTGATTTTACACAGGTTGCAATACGGAAAATTATATAAACAACGTAGACTAAATGATGATCTCTGCTGGATTGGACGAAGATCTAACGTTCGTCCACACTGATTGCCAGATAATTATATTCAGCTTGCCAGACCTGCAGAGAAGAAGCTTGCAAAGCCCCAATGCGGTTTCAGGCCAGGGCAATAATGCGCAAATGTCATACAGTAGACCCATGAGTATCACGGGTTTATTTTTTGCGGTTTTGACCTATCACGGGCAACCTCTTTGCATACCAATTTACACTTTTGTGGGTATACTGTTCTGGGAAGGAGGGCGGGGTGGGTGAGGAACGTGAGGAAATCGCTGGCACCTCAACCTTTGCCATGCAAGCATTTAGCCTTAACAGACTGTTAGGGCAAGTAGCACCTATAAAGGTTGGCACGGTACACAAAGGGGTAGGTTACCAGCATCATTCCCGACCTCCTTTTTCTCTCCAGTGGCTGTGTTTACACAACACACCAGATACTTATTTGAGGCTAAGTCGACCTAGGAAAGCCCATGGCCAATTCAGATGATCGTCATGTTTTTGGGCGTGAGCGGAAATTGACCTCGGGTCGCTGGGTTCATAGCGCAGCACGCTATCCCGAAGCACTTGCCACTCTCCACTCACGCATACACATTGTCATCATTGTAAGTAGAGTATTTATTCAGTATTTATAATCCTATTTATTGTCTTGGAATGTTTTATTCTATACAGTTTCTACTTGTTTATTTAAATTGTTTTGTTTTTAGTTTAGTTGGCATGCTGTATAGTACTTATTTCAATTGTGATGTGTATTTTTGGTTGCCGTTTACCTAACCCCGTTGTTTCAGTAAGGCTTAAGTATTGAATATCGCCGTTTTGGCTTTCTCGGCATGTTCCAAGAACGCAACCCTTGCGATATTCCAAGGTCTCCTGTATTTTCTGTTCTTCTGCTACAGCACAGATGTTATCGATTTTTTCTTTCAAAAACTAGATCTCTGCTTTCTTGATGTCATCAAGGCCTAAGTACCATGAAGAGGCTCCAGCTTTTGGTTGTTCATTGTTTTCGATATCCGTGCCCCTCTGCTCACATAGAGATGCTATTTTTTGGAAGGAGAGTCCCCTTCCATTAAAACTACTGTACAGGCAGACTGAGGAGCAGCGCTTTGTTTCACACGGGTACGCGGTGACTCATCCAGACCCATACAAGTTCTAGCAAGCGCGTCGTATCCGAAGCAAGACGACGTATCCCAAGACATTTTTTCTCTCATCAAAACACGACGTATACCAAATTCGATGTATTCCAAAGCGGTCGTATACCGAGGTATGACTGTAGCATCTTTAATAGTTACATCGTTTTGAGAACCTCACAATAGCCCTACAAAAACCCATTTGGTACAGTTACAATGAGAGGCTAATCGATGGCTGGTTATAGTTAAGGGATGGAGTTAGGGACTTCTGTACCTGGATAATTTCATCATGAGGAGGAGTCTTACATATGTGTAGTGTTGTACAGACGGACTCTTCAACGTCTTTTGTAGCACACACCTTTATTATCTTCTTAACACTGTCCCTATCACACTGAGGGGTATACGGTCCCCTCACCCGTTCCCCTCAGAAGGTACAAGCCTCCGCTCCCTACAGGCTACTAAATATCCCGTTCTCTGAGTGTCCTCTCTGACGGGTCCTAGGGGATATCTCCCCGACCACTGGTTACACTGAACCCTAGCCCTTATAAGGGCTGGAGGGCTTGGTCCAGGGTCCTAAGCTTCTTCCGCCATCCTGGGTCTTCGTGTTGCCGAACTCTCCTTGGAGCTCTCAGCGCTCTGGCTTTATACTCGTTCGTGGCCGGGTTGTCCAATCCCCGGCCACCTTGTGGAACCCTGTGATTGGTCGTTCCCAATCTGCTTTTGGATCCCAATTCACCTTCTCTGACCCTGACCGTTTGGTCGCGCGGGAAAACCTTGTTTATGGTCAGCTCTCACAGCTTGTGAGACCCTGACCGTTAGTTTGAGCGGGAACCCTTGTTCACGATCTGCTCTCCCAACCTGTGAACATCGAGCAGTTAACTCTACTACATCACCCTCCCCTTCGGAAGCCTCAGCCGTCCCGGCTGTTACAAGCAGAAAAATCCCCATCAATGAACCAAAGTGTGTGCCAAAACAAACAAGAACAGGAACAGGAACACCCATTATAAATACCCCCCTTCATCAACAACGCAACATATGTACATGGTCAGTATCAATCACAAATAACGACATTCGCGACGCACAACGCATGCAGAAATCCGCTGCCGCAAAAAAAAAAAATGATGGGCAATCAAGAAAACCGACGCGATCTAGCCCGTGTGTATTTCGCGGGCCCGTCGTAGGGGATGGGTGCCCTTTCCCGGGCTGCAGGCTGGCCAGGCATCCTGGCAAAAATGTCAGCAGGGGCAGGAGGCCTCTCTGCGGAGACCCTTGGAGCAGACGGGTCGGACAGCCTGGCAAACATGTCGGGCGGGTCAGAAGGTCCCTTTGCAGAGACTCCTGGTGTAGATGGGTCAGGCATCCTGGTAAACATGTTAGGTGGGTCCAGAGGCCTTTTCGCAGAGACCCGTGGCTCGCACGGCTCCCTCAGTCCCGCATCATCTGCGGGAGGAATGACACGTCTGCGCTGTGGGTTAGGTACTAACGGGGCGACATCTGGCTCGTCGGGCATACCACACGCTCGGCCCTCGTGTTTTGAGTGTGACGCAGAGCCACGCGGAGCAACAAATGGCTTCAGACGAGAGGGGTGCACGAACCAGCGGCGTCGTCCCCACCGGATTTTAACACATTGTGGGCGCATTATCTCAACCACCTCAACCGGACCTCGCCATGGTTTAAGGAGTTTAGCCGATGTGGACACCGGCACCTGAGGGCAATGAAGCCACGCCATGTCCCCTGGAGCCCACTGATGCACGGACGTGCGAGGGGCCTGCAACCTTGAATTAGCCCGCTGGCGGGAGGCGGAATTTTCTATTGCCGCATCACGAGCCTCAGACAGCTTTTGTAGGTTGAACCGCAAATGGTCAGTGAGCTTCGATGAGCGTGGAAGCTGCTCTATCCCAAGCCGCACGTCAGCGGGGGGAATGGCCTCTCTGCCATACATTAGGAAAAATGGGGAGAACCCTGTCGCTGCATGTGGCGCCATGCGGTAAGCAGCGAGGACCCCTGGGATCTGCAGGTCCCAGTCTACGTGGGATTCGTCAACCTGATGGCATAGCATAGAGGTGAGGGTTCTATGCAACCGCTCCACCATGCCATCTGTTTGGGGGTGGTAGGGCGAAGTGCGCACCTTTTTAGTGCCCAACAGGCGGCATACCTCACTCAGCAGGGTACTTGAAAAATGTCTTCCCTGATCGGTCAGCAACCGTTCTGGAGCGCCCTTGTCCAGCACATAGCCTTGAACAAAGGCGTCCACCACGGCTGCTCCCGACTGGTTGGGGAGGGCCCAGGCCATAGGCCACCGTGTAAAGTACTCCACCCCAACCAGAAGGTACTTGTTACCCCGAGGCGTTGTAGGAAAAGGCCCCAAAATGTCGAGAGCAACCAGCTCGTTCACACGGGATACCGTGATGGGCTGCAGCGGTGGGCATGCCGGCTTCACTGGAGGTTTACGTTGCGCACATTGGGTGCAGCCCGTAAAAATATCAGTTACGTCGCGAAGCATGCCCGGCCAGTAAAATTGTAATCTTAGCAACCCAATGGTTTTGTGCACACCCAGGTGCGACAATCGCTCGTGTGCCGCGTACACAGCCGTACACCGCAAAGCCGATGGCACGACAATTTTGTACTGGCAAGAATCAGCATCCCAATGCATGAGCAGACCGTGGCGCATGGCAAAAGAGTTCGATTTACTTGAACGTGAGGACGAATCACATGCGCGACGACGCAGAAGCAACAACGACGCATCGTTCATTTGGTGCCGACCCCATTCGTTCAAGGTTATCCCCAGCAAGTCGTCACTTGCTGGCGGATTTTCGTGGTCCGCACCCGGCGCAGGATCGGATAGAAGGGCAGCAGAAACCATTTCAGGAGGTGCAACTGGGCGTACTATTTGCGGTTTGCACCGGCCAGACCCCGTAAAACAGGCGCATTCTTCTGACGGGAGGCGGGATAGCGCGTCCGCATTATTGTGCTGTGTACCCTTGCGGTAAATGACCATAAAATTGTAGTCCTGGAGGACTTCAAGCCATCGGGATAGCTGGCCAGACGGTTGGTCAATGCGCAAAGCGTATTGTAACGCAGAGTGATCGGAGCGCACAGTAAACCGTTGACCGTATAGGTATGGCCTGTATTGTTGTATAAAGTAAACAATGGCCAGCAGCTCGCGTCGGGTTACGCAATAACGTTGCTCAGCAGGGGACAAAACCCTGCTTCCATAGGCAACCACCCTCTCAACGCCCTCAACGATTTGGGACAATACCCCGCCGATCCCGGTGTTACTGGCATCGGTGTCCAAAATAAAGGGCTTTGCGAAATCGGGGTAAGCCAGGGGCGGTGCTGATACTAGAGCATTCCGTAAGGAGTCAAATGCGGCCTGTTCCGCGTCTCCCCAATGAAATTTTAGCCCTTTTGCTGTAAGAGCATGTAGTGGCTTGGCGATTGTAGCGAAACCAGCCACAAAGCGTCGGTAATATGATGCGAACCCGATAAAACTGCGAACTTCCCCTGCAGAGGTGGGGGTAGGCCATTGGCTGACACATTTAGTTTTTTCAGGGTCTGTGGAAATACCCGAGCAGCTGACTATGTGGCCTAGATAGCGCACAGACTCACGCAGAAGGTGGCACTTCTGCGGTTTGAATTTGAGGTCCGCAGCTCGCATCTTTTCGAAAACAGCGCGCAACCGTTCAATGTGTTCGTTGAACGTGCGGCCAAAGATGATAACGTCATCAAGATAGATAAGGCATGAGTCCCACTGGAGCCCAGCGAGGACCAGCTCCATGAGCCTCTGAAACGTCGCTGGGGCCGAGTGGAGCCCCATGGGCAATCTATTAAACTCGAAAAGGCCCTGTGGTGTCCGAAAAGCAGTCTTTGGCTTTGACGCTTCGTCGAGGGGGAGTTGCCAAAACCCTGACAGAAGGTCCAAAGTGGAAAAATAACGCGCCCCTGCCAGGGCATCCAATGTCTCATCCATACGTGGAAGAGGATATGCATCAGCTACGGAAATTTTATTTAGGCGCCGAAAATCTACACAGAATCGAAGACTGCCATCGTGCTTTTTGACCAGCACTATCGGAGCACTCCAGGGGCTGTTTGAAGGAGAAATGATATCAGCCGCCAGCATGTCGTCAACTGCCCATTTAACATGCTGTTTCTCCGCAGGGCTGAGCCGAAACGGGTTTTGGCGGATAGGGACAGCGTCACCGGTATCAATATGGTGACGCAGCAGCTTGGTGCAGCCAATATCAAATTGTGATTTGCTGAACACATCCGAGAATTCCCGCAAAAGAGCCCGCAATTTACTCAGCTGTGACTCAGATAAATTTCCGGCATCTGCACAGAGAGCGTCAATCCATCCCTCGTCATTGTCACGAGGGCGAGGCTGCTGACTGTTCGCTACGTGTCCAACAACCCCGATCCCCAGGGGTGCCACTGTCGCATGAGCGAGCACTGTCCCCTGTGGAATGACGGTGTCCAACAGACCGACATTCAAAACTTGTATAAATGGCTCCCTGTCGCCCGCTACAAGAGTCTGTGCGGCCACCAACGAAAAGCTGTTAACTGCTGTGTTGGAGGGTCCCAATAATATGCCATTTACCGAGGCGGTGGGAGCGAGCGGTGTCTTTAACCGTAAGGGTACGAGCATTTGTGCCCCTGGCGGAATGCGTACAGCGCAAGCCGCAAAAGCCTGTACGGAAGCATTTTCCGACCGTAAATGCGTGGCCGCGGGTAAAAATGCCATCCGGCGGCCCGAGGGAAGTTCAATACATCCCCGATCGATAAGGATTTTAATGGGCATTTTGGCAAGAAAATCAGTTCCCAGAAGGCACGGCACCGCAAGGGAAGAAGACACAAAAACAGGGCCGGCCAATTTAATATCTCCAATGGCAATTTGCGCCCGAATTTGCCCGAGAATCCCCAGGGAACTTCCATTCGCGGCGAAAAACGGAACAGAAACCTTTTCCAGTGATCGACATCGCACGGGCAGTATATTGTAAATCAACTCGGAGATGATAGTGGCCGATGCACCGGTATCAATAAGCACGCGCACCTCTACCCCCTCGATGAAACCAACGACCACCGAGGAACCTGCCGTCGCTGCAACTACTCTATGGGCCAGCTCTGACCACTGCCCGGGTCGCAGTGGTCGCGAAAAGTCGGCCGAACGCCGCGCATCATACGCCGTGTTTCGAGCGGAGTCAATGGTGTATGAGGACCGAGTGTGAGGGGTGCCGCGACTCGCCTGGTCATGCTGCGCTGCTCTGGAAGCTCTGTAGTCCCGGTCTCGGGAACCGGAGGGGCGGTGGCGAGGTGAACGGCAGTCGGAAGAAATGTGGCCTCGGCGGCCACAGTTGAAGCACGTCACGTCGCCACGGGGGAAGGACCGTCCCCACTCCCGGTCGTCGCGGCGTCTGGTGCGATCCGGTGATCGCTGGGCCGTCGCTCTGAACGTCGAGAAGACTCGATCAGGAGAGCGAGCGTTGTCCCTGCTGGTAGGTCCCACAGTCGTAGCCGATGCAGTGATGGTCTCGTCCTGGTCGAGCATCAAATGCGCATGAATGCTCCGGGCAGCTCGCAGTGAGCACATGTCCTCGTCGTCCACGGCCTGGATGACAAGGCGCAGTCCCCTCGCCATCTCCACCAGCTTTTGTAGGACGAGTGCGTCGATAGCCTCCTCGTCCATGCGGGGGTAAGCCGCTTTTGCCATGGCAAGTAGCGCGGTGCGAAACGCCAATGGTGATTCTTTCGGCCTGCATCGTCTCTGGTAAAACTTGTGGCGCGTGGCGGAAGGAGGTCCGTATACATCGGACAGCCGCTGAAGAGCTGCTTGTAGTGTCGCTCTGTGTCGCTTGGGGATGGAGATGAGTGCCGCGAGAGAGTCGTCGTCCAAGGTGGCTGGCAGTGCACGCAGGGCTTGTGCATCCGACCAGCCCACCATCTCCTGGTGGCTGATGAAACGACGCTGAAATGCCGCCCAGTCACCTTCTGTGGACGAGAATTCACGGAAGACGGGCAGTCGTTGCTGTAGAGCAGCTGTGTCGTCGTCTTCATCAAGGTCGGACTCGGTTCCGAACGCGGCGATCGCTTGGTCGACTACATGGACTGTACGGCGTCGCAGCCGTGATGACGCGGTGTTGCTGGAGGGTCCTGCAGAGGTTTCGTCATGTTCTGATGACGTGGTGCGCCGTGATTGGCCCCTGGAGGTCCCAGCATGCACGTGGCTTCCGCCTCCGGTGGAACCATGTGACCCATCGGCGGGAAGGTTGACCTCTTCCGGGTTTGCGATGGCGGGGACGCTCGCCGTCGGCCGCCTCTCTCCGGCCCCAGCCCCGAGGGTAATTTCCTCCAGGATGGCTGCTGCCGCATGCAGTAGCTGGGCGAGACGGGTGTGAGCAGCCTGGATGACATCACTCGCGGCGATCGGCTGCTCTGCTGGTGGTGGGACAGCTATCGACACGCCAGCGTCTTCAGCGCCTCCCTCAGCACCCACAGGTGAGTCAGAGCTTGCGTCGTCGGGACTTCGCGTGCGGTTCGTTCGTCTTGTTTCCATCTTCTGACGCCAAATGTAGTGTTGTACAGACGGACTCTTCAACGTCTTTTGTAGCACACACCTTTATTATCTTCTTAACACTGTCCCTATCACACTGAGGGGTATACGGTCCCCTCACCCGTTCCCCTCAGAAGGTACAAGCCTCCGCTCCCTACAGGCTACTAAATATCCCGTTCTCTAAGTGTCCTCTCTGACGGGTCCTAGGGGATATCTCCCCGACCACTGGTTACACTGAACCCTAGCCCTTATAAGGGCTGGAGGGCTTGGTCCAGGGTCCTAAGCTTCTTCCGCCGTCCTGGGTCTTCGTGTTGCCGAACTCTCCTTGGAGCTCTCAGCGCTCTGGCTTTATACTCGTTCGTGGCCGGGTTGTCCAATCCCCGGCCACCTTGTGGAACCCTGTGATTGGTCGTTCCCAATCTGCTTTTGGATCCCAATTCACCTTCTCTGACCCTGACCGTTTGGTCGCGCGGGAAAACCTTGTTTATGGTCAGCTCTCACAGCTTGTGAGACCCTGACCGTTAGTTTGAGCGGGAACCCTTGTTCACGATCTGCTCTCCCAACCTGTGAACATCGAGCAGTTAACTCTACTACATATGTTCCAAAAAAAGAAAGCACCTGCCTGGGTATATCATGTCATCCAACATTCCGCCTACTCACCTCTTAATGAGTAATCAGGCAGTTCTACAGGTGGTGGAGGAGCTCCCATACTTGGTTAATGTGTTCACGACCAGCTCTGGTTTGGCAGCTAAAGTTTCAATTCAAATTAGTCAAGCAGCATTCTTTAATTAGACTGTCTAACATGGTGAGGAAGCAGCCTGGACCGTTGCTCCATACAAATCACTGAATCTTCTTGTCCACAGCTATGACCCCTTTCTCTGTGGATGTGAAATATGGACTCCTTTAAAGAACCATCTGTGCTGGCTTATACAATTAAGGCTTTCCTGCCTATGATTCATCCTCTTTTGAGCCAGACTTGATGGTATTCGAAGCTTACAAATCCCTGAGATATCCGTACAGAATATAATCTGTGAGCCTCTTTGGCAGGCAAGGCTGCATTCGTTGGTCGATCTCTACGGAGGAGGTCAGAGGAGTGACACATCAATGGGTGGAGCGCTGGGTGGCTAAAATGCAGCAAGTTGGCACAGTTGGTAACACAGGTGATGCATCTGTCAGTCATCTCAGTCATCCCTTGATACATGGATCATTCCCATGACCTGGCAAGTGCTCCAAACTTACATGGCCTCAATTCGCACCTATCATGGCATGACCACTGTAATGATGTTACTACCAATTAGTGGTGATTGGTAGCTGTTTTCTTTATATAATCTGTCAATGATCCATGTGAAACATATCTGTATGTAAGAGTGTATTTACATGGGGAGCGGAGGCACATTTGTTCGTCCACTGCATTATTGGAGCCAACATTCACAGTTGTATTATTTCTGACAGCAGACATGATTGACAAGTGATAGCTTAACTTATTGTAGGCCTCTGCTTGGTTAATTGTTCCTAGGTTAAGTACTTGGTGAAGAGTATAAGCATCTGTACTGAGCAGATGAAGGCAGGCAGGCATGGTTCTAGCCACAACACCACCACCTTCACTGTTCCAGTGCGTGAGAGTGTAAAGTTTTGTTTTTGCTGTAAAGTATATTGACCATATTATACACCTAGGTTTAATCAAAGAAATGGGGGTTTTCTATTACATGTGTAAATAAGCTCCTTGGAGACATCCATTTTCAGGGGAGTAGAGCTTTAGTTTTCCGAACGTATATACAGTCCAAGTGTAACGACTGCCACCCTCGCAATCGCTATGGCTATCTTCAGCCCCGATGGTTTCCACCAAGTTGATACCTGAACAGTCAACCCCGATGGTTTCCACAGTTGGCCCCAACGTCGTCCACCTCTGGTTGTGAATCAGTCCCCGAGTAAGCGCCCCGACCGCGGGCCTCGCTCCCCCTTATATACTCGCCCCCCCCCCCCACTTTACTATAACATGCGTGTCCTTAATTGAATAATTCTTACAGTGCCTTCCGGTCACCTGTTTCCAATCATTACAACGCGCGCCTTCTAGAACCTCTTGTACAGTCCCCGACACATGGAACGTTTCATAAGCATGGAAAACACAGCACATGAAGCTGAAATTACATCTGTCCATCCAAGCATTCAAGCAAATCTGAGCCTGGCTTCGGACTTCCAAGTTGCGATTGAACATTAATTTGTCCATTTTATAATATTTCTTCCTAATGTGAATAGTTTTATTTTTAACACTATTTGCTATTTTTATGAGACTTTTGCAATAGTTAACATTTCTTCAGTAGCCAGATATAACCGACATTCTGTACATAGAGTTATGGGTTAACATTGATATTAAATATGCTTGGGCCTCCAGGCATTATACTGACCACTTGCTTTGCTATGCCAGGCCAACAGCTGATCGTCAATAGTAGCAAGTGCCGTAAAACAGCCTGTGTGATACATTTCTCATTAATGTTTGAGTGTTCTTGTCTATGTAATATGTGAATATCACGTGTGACTGTGTATATATATATGCATTTCTAATATCCTATGCTGACATACATTGCGTGGGTCTTACTGTTTTCTGTCTGCAGCTGCCAGTTCCTCTGCCACTTTGCTGTACAGAATTGGTCAGATGGAGCGAAGACAATCAGCGGGAGAGAAACCATTCAAGTGCACTGTGTGTGGGAAGGCGTTTGCTTATCCATCACATCTTCAGGTCCACCAGAGAACACACACGGGAGAGAAACCCTTCAAGTGCACTGCGTGTGGGAAAGCATTTCCACGGTTATCAAATCTTCAGGGCCACCAGAGAACACACACGGGAGAGAAACCCTTCAAGTGCACTGTGTGTGGGAAGGCGTTTGCAGATTCATCACCTCTTAAAAGACACCAGAGAATACACACAGGAGAAACACCCTTCAAGTGCATTGTGTGTGGGATGGCCTTTTCACAGTCATCAAATCTTAAAGAACACCAGACTACACACACAGGAGAAAAACCCTTCAAGTGTACTTTGTGTGGAAAAGCATTTGCACGGTCATCAATTCTTCAGGGCCACCAGAGAACACACACGGGAGAGAAACCCTTCAAGTGCACTGTGTGTGGGAAGGCGTTTGCAGAGTCATCACATCTTAAAATACACCAGAGAAGTCACACAGGAGAGACACCCTTTAAGTGCACTGTTTGTGGGAAGGCCTTTGCAAAGTCATCCCATCTTAAAACACACCATAAAACACACACGGGAGAGAAACCCTTCAAGTGCACTGTGTGTGGGAAGGCGTTTGCAGATTCATCAAATCTTCAGGTCCACCAGAGAACACACACGGGAGAGAAACCCTTCAAGTGCACTGCATGTGGGAAGGCATTTGCACGGTCATCAAATCTTCAGGGCCACCAGAGAACACACACGGGAGAGAAACCCTTCAAGTGCACTGTGTGTGGGAAGGCGTTTGCAGATTCATCACCTCTTAAAAGACACCAGAGATTACACACAGGAGAAAAACGCTTCAAGTGTACTGTGTGTGGGAAGGCGTTTGGAGATTCATCACCTCTTAAAAGACACCAGAGAACACACACAGGAGAAAAACCCTTAAAGTGCACTGTGTATGGGGGGAAGGGTTTTCGACAGTTAGGGGATCGAAACAAGCATCAAACCATTCATCAGGAAATTAATCTGAAATCGGCGTGTGGAAGTCAAAGTGCTGCAATGAGTCCATCCCTCATGAAACAAGAACCAGAAAAACATTTGAGATATGAAACATGGCCAGGAGTGAAGGCGAAATGTCAAGAAGTGAAAATGAAATTTGAATCGGTGAAGGTGAAAAGTGAAGTGACGGTAAAGAGTGAAGAAGTGATAGTGAAATGTGAGGATGAAGATTCAACTCCAAAATCCGACCTTCACGTCGATGGAGACAGCGTGAAGCTGGAGGAGACTAGGGACTCTGAGGCAGAGCGAGGCAACTCCCAGCAATTTGTGGATGTGGAGGTGTGGGTGGATTTTTTAGACAATACTGAGTCAAATGGAGACCAAGTCGATGTGTATCATTGAGCTTAGTATAAAGAAGTTCCATTCCATTCAAAGGTATTTCCCATAATAGAGGTTTTTTTGGTTAGATCGCGTAAATATATAAATGTGTCGTTAAAACCCGCCACCACCCGACACAGCCAAACTAGTAAGGGTTGTCACCTAAACAGAACATGCCAATTCGTCACTATTACAGCACACTGGTGTGTTGGAGAACCAAGCAACAACATTTACAATCGGAGTATGACGTTTCGCCAGTCATTACAACGAGCTTCATCAGGCGACAGCCAGATTTGTGCCTTTCCCATTGCAAGGTTTTAACCTCCAAGTGGTCAATAGAGGCAGCCTGAAGCTGGAGGAGGCTGCGGACTGAGAGAGAGTGAAATGAAATCCAGCAGTTTGTGGAGGTGGACTTTTTGGAGGATGCAGAGTCGGAGCGGCCAGCATGTGTGGACTTGGAGGTTGGGTAGATCTGTAAGCAGGAGCGGGAAACAAAAAGATCCACAGCATTCAACGTGTTATAATATTTATATTAATAATTGGCGCTAGCATAAATGTGTTATTTCTTTCTCACTGTACGTAGCCAGTCTTGCTAATCAAAAGTGAAATGCTTCAGCAACTACAAGCGGCTTGTATAATATTTAATCTCAATTGTTTGACGGCTAACCCAAGTGGCAGCTGTCCCTTTGTGGTAGAAGGTGACTCAGTACCGACCTGCACGTGGACATGAGTCTGCCAGTAGGGTGGAGCGATGATTGATGTGTAACCCCAGTCGGGTCGTTTGTGGCTAATCTTTCGAATCTGGCAAATTTTGACCCTGACACCATGAATGTTGAACATCCACTGTTAAGCAGATAGTGCGTATTTTTGGTCAATATTGCTGCAGTAATCATGAGAGCTGCCGGACAGATGTGAACTGTGAACTTATTTTAACTAATATCAACCATGCTATCACTTGGCTTCTCGCATTCTAAGAATGCATGCAGGTGTAGGCATCCATTCAGAGATCAGTGTACAGTAAATGTGCTGTAATGTGATGCAGTTTATTGCAATGCAATAATTGAATGTTGGCGATGTGTCTCTTGATTATTTAGAGTTATAATTTTAACACGTATGATCTGATTCTGAGCATATACAGAAAAAGATCTTATCCAGCATCCATGGGGAATCGAGGGTGCCAGTTCATCAAATGTGCCGGTTGTCTGAGAGGTATACTTTATGGTTCAGCAAAATTCTGAAATGTGAAAACAGTTTTTTTTTATGAAGAAATTAAGCATACATTTTTACTGATATTAAAAATAATTAACTATTTTACAGAGGTACCAGTCATTTGTACAGCATTTTAAGTTTATAGTTGAGAAACAGTGGTGCTATTTAGATTACAGTGTACAGTAGTGCAGTATTGTATGTACAAGTCCAGTGAAACAATTAGGTTAGGCAGCCCACAACACGATCACAATGGCCGATTGCAGATTGCATTTGCGATTCCATTAGTGCCACCACTCAGCAACATCATAAAGCACGCTGCAAGATGCCATAATTTTTCTCGATACGTGAAGTAATTTAAATTCCTGCTTGACAGATGCCGGTTGATAGAGCATTCCGGATGGTAAGTACGTGATAGCAGAGATTTTGCTGTAAGTACCATTTGGTATTAAATGGTAAAAAATGGAATGTCCTAAATAGACGAACGTTTGTTTTGACAGTAACCTGTGCGGAACATTTATGTGACTGCTGTTATTCATGTGATACAGGGTCAAAAGCATGTTTTGTAGCTTAGGAACCATATCACCCAACTCATTGTCTTCTAAATTACGATTATAGTAAATACAAGGGAAAACACTGAAATGTTAAATGAAGGAGATATTTTCTCCACAACGCTAATTATGCTGTGTTATCTTACCTATAAACATGATTTTTTTTGTCTGCCTGTGTCTTCCATGCCTATCCTCGTAACGCTTTCAACTGACAAACTGTTGGGTTTACATTTCAACAAAGTACAGTCATATCTCGGTATATGACCGCTTTGGAATACGTCGAATTTGGGGTACGTCGTGTTTTGACGAGAAAAAAATGACTTGGGATTCGACGTCTTGCTTTGGGATACGATGTGCTTGCGAGAACTTGTATGGGTCGCGATGAGTCATCGCGTACCCGCCTATACCCCGTTCACGACTGAAACAAAGCGCCGCTCCTCAATCAACAAGCCGTAACAGTATTGTGTGGAATGACCAGACAATTTCACACTTCAGGAACATTCTTAGAAGAAGGCAAAAACAAACTTGAATGAACAGATTTTTAGTAAAACTCAAACCTGGTGAGCCTCAACCAGGTCCAAGTCAAGAAAAAAGACAAGGAGAAAAAACCCTAGAATTTCAGCTTCCTGAAGTTTTAATGGAAGGGGACTCCTTCCAAAAAATAACATCTCCTCCTCCCCTTCCTCACCACCATCCTCGTAGGCTATCAACTCCTCTCAACAAGGTAAAGTGATGTTTATTTTTATTTCACTGTATTTTTATTTATGCATTTTTAATTTACGTACGCATTTTTATTTACGTATGAGTTTTAGTAATACGTAGTGTCTAAATTATTTTATACAACCCCATTAATGTATAATGCCATATAAAATATCATTTGTTATACTCTGGAACGGATTACAGGTAGTCCCCGACTTACGATGGAGATGCGTTACGACGACCCCATCGTAAGTCAAATATCGTCGGTCGAAAATGGCCTAGTCTACCCAGGAGTCTTAAAGAATGGTGATAATTTATCAAAAGAGAGCATTTTACAGTCATGGCTTGGCTTCGTGAACAAAGATCTAGGAAGGACATCCATGTCTTCTGCAGGCACGCTGGTGGCTGACGAGGCCTATGCGGGACAGGCAGGTCCTGCCACAACGGCTGCAAGTATAGGTCTGATCTGGGATGGGTGCTGAGGGGTCAGGGTTCCTCCTCCTTTTGTCCTCCATACAGGCCCTGCGGGTATCTTCGGAGAAGAGGTGGCCTGGTGGACTGTGTGCTGCCAGAAGTTGCGATCAGCTGCTTGTGTTGCCCACTGATGGTGATTGATGCAGCAAGCAGTGAGGGACTTCAGGGAGTCTTTGTATCGCTTTTGTGGTGCCCCTATGTCGCGACAGCCAGAGGACAGTTCCCCATACAGCACAATCTTAGGTAGGCGGTGGTTCTCCATCCTGGCGATGTGCCCTGCCCAGCGAAGCTGTATCTTGAGGACCATGGCCTCGATGCTGGTGACCTCCGCTGACTCGAGGACTTCAGTGTTGGCGACGAAGTCACTCCAGTGAATATTGAGGATTGTGTGGAGGCAGCGCTGATGGAAACGCTCCAGGAGACTCGGGTGACGACGGTACGTGACCCAGGACTCGGCGCCATACAGGAGAGTGGTCAGCATAACAGCTTTGTAGACGTTGACCTTCGTGTCTCTTTTTAGGTTGCTGTTCCAGACTTGTTTGTATAGTCTGCCGAATGCACTGTTTGCCTTGGCCAGCCTGTTGTCGACTTCGTTGTCGATCTTGGCGTCCAGACGAGATCACGCACCCCAAGTAGCTGAACTGGTGGACAGCTTTCAGTTCTGTTTGTTCAATGAAGATGCTTGGTGGATGGTGCTCCTCATGGGGTGCGGGCTGATGAAGAACTTCAGTCTTCTTCAGGCTGACTACAAGACCGAAGATCTGAACAGTTTTCGCGAAACAGGACGTAATTCGCTGTATAGCTGCCTCTGTGTGAGCAAGGAGGGCGGCATCATCAGCAAACAGCAGCTCCCTGATCAGTTGCTCCATGGTCTTTGTGTTGGCCTGCAAGCGCCTCAGGTTGAACACGCTCCCGTCGAGACGAAAACGGATGTATACGCCATCAGCGTCGTCGAGGTCCTCTGTGGCCTGCTGGAGCATCATGCTGAACAAAATGGTGAACAGCATGGGAGCAAGAGCACAGCCCTGTTTCACACCGTTTGCAATAGGGAAGGGCTGCGAGAGGTCGTTGCTATGTCTGAATTGTCCAAGCTGGTCTTCATGAAGCTGGACGATCATGGTGAGGAACTTCGGTGGGCAGCTTAGCTTTTCCAGGATTTTCCAAAGTCCCTGCCTGCTTACGGTGTCAAACGCTTTTGTCAGGTCCACAAAGGTGATGTACAGCGCTTTGTTTTGCACCCGGCACTTCTCCTGAATCTGCCTCAGGACAAACACCATGTCTGTGGTTCCCCGGTTGGCTCTGAAGCCACACTGGGTCTCTGGGAGGTGATCTTCAGCTATTGCGGGTACCAGATTTGAAGCTTTCGTGACTGCAAGTATTCAAGAATATTGCGGGTACCAGTCTATTCAGCAGTACTCTTGCGAGGATGTTGCCGGCGACGGACAGAAGTGTTATACCACGATAATTGGAACAGTCTGATTTCTCCCCTTTGTTCTTGTACAGGGTGATGATGACTGCATCTTTGAGGTCTTGAGGGAGTTTACCCTGCTCCCAGCAGCAAACGAAGAATTCATGGAGTTTGGTGTGCGGTGGTGGGCCTCCGTTCTTCCATACTTCAGGAGGGATGCCATCAACTCCTGCAGCTTTACTACTCTTCAGCTGTTTAATGGCTTCCTCAGTCTCTTGTAATGTTGGTGCCACATCCAGTTCAGTTTTCACTGGTTGTTGTGGGATGTGGTTAATCGCTGGTTCTTGGACTGAGCGGCTAGCATTGAAGAGCGTGTAGAAGTGCTCAGACCAGCGGTTCAGGATTGAGTCCTTTTCGGTGAGCAGTTCTTTCACGTCTGCACTCCGCAGAGGGCTCAGGGTTTGGTATGAGGGGACATATACCGCTTTTAGAGCTTCGTAGAATCCCCTGTAGTCGCCAGTATCGGCGCAAACCTGAGTTCTTACTGCGAGGTTGGTCCACCACTCGTTCTGAATCTCTCGAAGCTCGCACTGGAGGGTGCTGCATTCCAGGCGGAAGGCTGCTTTTTTATGCGGGCAGCTCTTGGACTTCTAAGTTGTTCTCATCGAACCAATCTCTGTTTTTCTTCGTGGAGAATCCGAGGGTATCTTCAGATTTTTGTAGAACAACAGTTTTGATGCGGTCCCACAACACTTCAGGAACCGGAGGCGAGTCTGCTCGGCAGCTCGGTTCCTCTAGCCTAGATCGTAGGCTTTTCTGGAAAACTACTTTGACCGCGGCAGACTGAAGGCTGCAGACTTTGAGCTTCTTCCTTGGGGCGCCACCTTTCCTTGGTCTGGGCTTAAAGTGGAAGCTGAGTTTGAGTTTGCAGCGGACAAGACGGTGGTCTGTGTGACACTCGGCGCTGGGCATTACCCTGGTGTGAAAGACATCTTTTAGGTCACGCTGGCGCACTAGGATGTAGTCTATGAGATGCCAATGTTTTGACCGAGGGTGCATCCAGGTTGTCTTAAGACTGTCTTTCTACTGGAAGACGGTGTTGGTAATGGAAAGCTGCTGTTGTTCCGCGCAGAGTTCAAGTAACAAGCGTCCATTGTCGTTGCAGCTGCCCACACCGTGCCTTCCAAGTACGCCTTTCCAGGTTTTCGAGTGTCTGCCCACTCTGGTTTTGAAGTTGCCAAGGATTACAATCTTGTCGTCAGCTGGGACATCCTGCAGAAGTGCTGCGTAGGTTGGAATAAAACTTGTCTTTGTCAGCAGGATCTGCCTGGAGAGTTGGAGCATACACATTGAGCAGTGTTGCGTGTTGCTGGTCACAAAGTGGTAGACGCATTGAGATGATGCAGTCAGAGTGACCAGTTGGCAGGCTTGCAAGCTTGGTAGCGATAGAGTCCCTGATCATGAAGCCGACACCTGAACGGCGTCTCTCTGTCGCTGATTTGCCTGACCAGTAGAGAGTGTAACGAACTTTGTTTAGGCCACCTTTTCTAGGCCCCTCTCCGTGTGGAGCAAGCAGTGTTGTCCCTAGAAAAGGCTGCTTGGTCGCTCAGGGTGCTGCCGGGTGATGTCGTCTCCAGGTCATCAGACGACCACTCGCGCCTGAGCCGCCTGCATGCAGGATTGAGACTGCGGCTGCCAGTGTCATCTTACACCTGCCGAGTTCGCCCCTTTCCCATCGCTACAGGGCTTAGTGAGACCAGGGAGGAGTAAACGTGAGGATTTCCTTCTTGCCTGCGCAAAGGAGCTTTCAAGTGGAGTGCAGTGTGTGCAGAACTGGCCCCACCCTTTAAACCCGGGGTTCATCTGCCATGGCCAAGCAAGCTGGGACAGTGATAGCGAGGTCCTTGGGCCGTAGGTTTTACATCAGTTTACTTCTAGGTAGACGGCCTTCCAAGGCTGAAGAGATCCACCTTCCCTGCTATTTCAAACCATAGCTGGTAGGCCACAGCCGCAGTCCACAGTAACGAAGTGGCGCGCCTTGGTCCTGAACACTTGGCCGTTGGGTCCTAACGAGACCCTTCCGCCCTGGCCGGTTACTTCGTCGTGGGAGTTCATTCGCCCAGTGATGCAGTATTGACATCACCCCCTCACGTCATTTAGCCTGCCAGCTGAAGCGGTTTACAGTACCGTACTGTATAAACTATATACTGTATGTATTACTGGTAGGAACCTGCTGCTTACACCAGCCTATGGGATTATTGTGTCCGTCGTGCAGGGAGGGGCTGGGTGGGGAGGGAGGGGCTGGGTGGGGAGGGAGGGGCTGGGTGAGGATTGGGCTGGGTGGGGAGGGGCTGGGTGGGGAGGGTGGGGGGTGGGAGGTGTGGGACTGGGTGGGGAGGGGCTGATCACCCCGTGGTGCACTTATAAAACTCAACGTTTAACCTACTCACGCCGGCTTGTGCCCTCCCTCACAGTCGGCCATATTTGCGGAATACACCACGCCGCCGTTGACCCTGGCCATTGACCGAGCAACCCAACGTTCCTACCAGCTCCTTCCGCAGGAATGTGTTTATTAATTACAATACTGTATTTAAAGTTAAAAACAAGGTACATTCTTAGCCTACATATATGAACTGCAATTTCATGGAAAGCTTTTTCAGGAAACAATCCTATCTGCTATAAAAAAAAACTTTTTAACATGCATTAAACGTATGTATCGTATCGTGGTAACCCTAAAATGAAATCGCTAAAGCTATGTATCATACATGCATTGAACGTATCGTCTGCATACTTGAACGATGTTAGGTTGTTGATGGCTACATTAACTTAGTTGTCGGAAGAGGAAGATGGCGATGATAAAGTACAGTATCGTACCTCATACGCTGCTGCGTTTGCCTGCCGCGCGAAATAAAAAATACTTTACAATTTTGTCAAGTCGCTATCGCCATCGTAAGATCGAAATATCGTAAGTCGGACCATCGTAAGTCGGGGACTACCTGTATTCCCTTTATTTCTTATGGGGAAAATTCGTTTGGTATATGTAATTTTCGGTATAAGTCCTACCTTCTGGAACAAATTAACGACGTATACCGAGGTACCACTGTACACAGATACAACAAACTAAGCCCCCCATCCCCGCAAAGTACACAGATGCAACAAACAGCCCCCCCACGAAAACCGTTATTTGTTTTTGCCCTTGGTCCAATGTAAACGAATAAGATCATACCTTGTAACAATGTACACTGATCGTAATGATAACTTTGACTGTGTGCTTTGTATCTGCGCATGCATAGAAACGCCAACTTACTGTTGCCCCGAGCAACGCAAACAAGCTTTTTGAATGGCGATGGGAGGGAGGTTCTCCGCGTTAAAAAAGGCAAAAAAAATCACAGTGGCTGCTACACAAGCACACAGCTGACGAAATCCTGAACAGTATGATGTCCCCCCCCAACCCCAATGTGTGCTTTTACTACAATAGTCCGTAGATACTACTATAGAGTTGGTAGATATTATATGGTTCTTTCAGTAAAGTCACACAAGCGGTCATCATCAGGAACAGGGAGGTTAGCCTCTGAGGGGAAGCTGTTTATAAAGGTTTAGAAATTGGCGGGGCAGCTAATGTTAATGTAGGAGAAAGCTCCGACACCGGCAGTAGGTCTACACCAATTAAAGCATTGCACCTCGCTCCACACACATTGCTGGTTGATGATATCTTTCCAATGATTGCTGAGTCTAAACCTTCTTCTCGGTTGAAATTGTCTCTGTCTGTATATATGGATGGCTTCATTAACGAATTCGTTCATTAAGCCATCCTGATGACGACTGCTTGTGTTGTGATCGAAACGTCATGACAATTTTCTTCCCTTTAATTCATTATTTTATTATATTTGTTTCTATCTACGTGACTTTGCCGAAAGAACCATAGAATATGATTTCCTGCAGTCACAAAAGTTTTAAGTCCGTAGCTACTACTGTAATCAGATATTACTGTAGACAGTAGATACTAGTGTAGTGAGTCATTCTGAGACACTATTTAGAACGCAACAACGTTTATTATACACTTATGCAACACCGTTACATGGGACTAAATACACCTATTCTCACTCTCGTTATGCATAGGACCACAATACACCTGTTCTCTTGCTTACGGGATAATCTATAATCGGATCAGAGCAGCCACATGCTGCCTAGCCCACGATGTCAAAGACGGGGACGAAGATAGACGTAGCTCTTGGGTTCCTCATCACTTGTAGACAGCCCGGATCTGTGATCTGGGCTTCCCTTTTATCCCTCTCGGCACGGCCTGGCTCCACCCTCGACGCTGCTCTAGCCTATCACTACCCAACTCCTCAAACACTTACGCGTCCTTTTACTCACCTCGCAGCTGTTCTCACGGCATCGCACAGACGCGGAGAGAGGCCGAGGGACGGAGACGGGAGAGAACTTTTCCTATCGCGGTACTCGCTGGCATCTCATCGAAGAGCCTGGAGATCATAACTCTAACCGTTTTCGGCTTCCCCTTTTAATGACCTGGGATGTCGAAAATCCAGGGTTACGTGACATCATCCTGCGCAGCCAATCGTGCACCTACCTTTCGATTTCCAAACGTTTTGCGGCCGTTACCTAGGGCATTATGTTACGCTATCACCCCCGCCCATTATCTCTGCGCCCGCATTCCTTACCCCTGACGCAGCCGGTCTGCCCTGAGCGGCGCCCGGCTGAATACACACCCGCGGTGTGCCCAGGGATTTCCCTCCTACCTCCTCATCTGCGCTGCTCATGTAATATTTCACCCTGGCCCCTCCCCGGTGCTGTGAGTGTCTCATTGTGGTTCGCATGGTGAGCTTCTGTACGTCCATACAATTTTAAGCCAATATAGGGGGGCCGCAATGTAATTTGTCCTGGGGGGGGTGTCGGCCAATCTCCTGGCACCGGGAAACCATGGGACTTCTCTAGGGTCCCGTTGGATGAAAACCCGTGGTGCCAGGCGATCCCCCGCTGGGACACTACGTTGAGTATGTGCGCGGCGTGTGTGCATTCAGGGCGGAGGCAGGGGGAATTGTGGCGTTTGCGGAGTGACTCCGCGGTCCTGGCATAACATAGCCCCCTGAGGTGCCGGTGCCCGTCCCCGTCCCGGGCTGACTGGAGCATCTCGCCTGGGCCTCTCCAATCAGGTAGGCCGCGGAGTCTATGGGACTCGCCCGGCCCTTGTTGCTGGTTTCGTAGCTGGTCGCTCAGTTTTCCAAGGCTCCTGCGGCATTTTCCGTCTCCCGTCCTCCGGCGTCCTCTGGTTGGGGAACAAACTCAGGGGCAGAGGGGTTTAGGGGCTGGCACACCCGTTGCCTCCAAGCTGGGCCGGGGTCCGCTGGGAACTTGGGCCCAGCGGGGCCCATGTATGGCACGAAGCCATCGGGTATAGGGGGCATGGGGGGTGCCGGGATCCTGGAGTTCCGGGGTTCAAGTTCAAGTTCATTTATTAGGTATAGCCCTGTGAGCCATTCGGCTCTGGAATCGGGTGCAACCGCAACAAACAAAAAACAAAAACATGAACAAAAAACATCTTAAAGTGAATATGTGACTAAGTGCAAACAGAAAATCCAAGAAAAGACAGCAAAATATTGCAGAAAAAAATCACCGTACACCAATGCTGTGTGCAAAAATCCCAGTGGGATGCAAGTCAAACAACCAACAACAACCACAAGACAACTTAGAATAAGGCCATCAGTCTAACTCTGTACTAAAACAAACAAACATGGCTCAACCAATACACTTTTCGAAATCACCAAAATAAAGCCATGAAAGCAATGAAACAGTGATCATAGGAACTGTGACGGAATTTTCACAATAAATGGCATAAACAACATGTACTACCAAAACCCTGCAGCCATAGCTGGCTGCATGAGTCACTCCACAACAGCAGGAGCATCAATCGGAATATAATAATTTTTCAATGCACTTTTAAGATCAGCACACTAAACCAAAACACAGGTCATACTTTGTAGAGATCATCCGGAGCGAAACATTTTATTTTAGGCCACTGAATAGCACTGGCAACTAGGGGTGTACAACTCATCTAGAGCAGTTTTGAGTGAAGATCTCATAGGTAGTGACCCAAGTTTAATTTTATTGGCAACAGCATTCCAGACCCTGGGGGCATCATTAGCAAAGGCCCGTCCTCCAGTATATGTACGGCAATAGGGAATATGAAGCTGGTAAATGAGTGTAGACCTTAGGTCAAATTTGTTCTTTGAAACAGAGAGGAGATCCAGCAGGTAATCTGCGGATTTTTTTTAAAGTACATCATGAATAAATAAGATCTGGTGCACAAGCAGTCGACCCAATGTAGAGATCACAGTGGTGAGTCCTATATGGGCAGTTCAATGCAAATCTTAAGGCCGAGTGATACATTGAGTCAAGCTTCTTCAGTGCAGTACTTGGGGCTGATTTATACACGATGTCACAGTAATCAAGTAGAGGCAGTATGGTAGCTTTTATCAATTCCAAACGGAACATAGGGGCGAAGCAGTGCTTGTGTCGATATAGAAAACCAATTTTAATATAATCAATGTGATCTTCAAAATTCAGTTTTGAATCCAGGATGACCCCAAGATACTTATAGATCTTGACTTGCTCTATTTGATAATTATTTAAGAAATGTAATTGGGGGGAAATAACTTCCCGCTTTAGTCCTGGTGAGAAGCATAGCACCTTGGTTTTGGCAGGATTTAGGACTAGTTTAAGAGCAACTAGCTGATGTTGTAGTTTGTTGAAATCACTCTGGAGCTTAGCAATCACGTCATCCGGAGAGCGGCCAGCAGTAATCAGTACCGTGTCATCTGCAAAATTACCCTGAAGTGATCCAGTTTAGTGCCCAAGTCATTTACATAAAGAGAGAACAAGAGGGGGCCGAGAATGGAACCCTGTGGAACCCCTTTGTTAACACTGTTTGACCTCCAACCATCTGTGAATACAGTTTGGGTGCGAGAAAAGAGGTAATTTTTTTACCATTTTACTGTGTTTTCGGAAAAACCGAGGCAACTTATTTTACTAAGCAGGATGTTGTGGTCTACTGTATCAAAAGCTTTGAACAAGTCAAGAAAAAGACAGGCGCAGTACTGCTTATTATCAAGGCTACTGTAAATGTGATTCAGAGAGTCTAATGCAGCAGATGTGGTGCTGTATTTTTTTCGGAACCCAGATTGTTTTAGATGTAATAGATTGTTGGCGGACAGAAAACTGCTCATTTGGTAGTTCAATAATTTTTACAAAATTTTCATCAACGGGGACAACATTGAGATAGGTCGGTAGTTATTTGGATCATCTTTAGGGCCCCCTTTGTGAAGTGGACGAACATAGGAATGTTTCCAATCTGGAGGAACTGATGCTTCTTTGATAGACAGGTTGAAAATATGGGCTATAGGTTTGTATATTAGGTGACCAACAGTTAGTAGAGCAAATACGGGAATACTCTCTGCTCCGGTAGAGGAGGACCCTTTGAGGTAGGACAGTTGTTTCAGAACATTACGTTCGTGGATTGGCTGAAAATTAAATTCGCTTAATGTTTGGATAGGGGTGTAGGAATTTGCATGAGCAGGGGTGACTCCCAATACATTATCAAATATGTTACCAGCTTCAAAAAAATGAAGGTTAAAATTGTCAACTATTTTTTGGGGATCTGAAAAGTATTCCCCATTTCGGTTAAGCTCAATGGGCAGATTATCTGTTTTGGATGCCTTTTCGATACATTTGATTGTTTTCCAGAAAATCCTGGCATTTCCATGTGATTCAAGGAGAGTGGAAGAGAAGTAGTCATTTTTTGAATGCCGTATTTTTTTAACGCATCTATTCCTTAAAATCCTGAGCACATGCCCAAGCCTTGTCCCTAGTTTTCATGAGCTTTGTAATCAAAGGATCAAACCATGGTGGACGGTTGCCTTTAGTTTTAAATTTAACCAACGGAGCATGTTTGTTAAGAATTTGGAGAAACGTGTACCTGAAAGTCTCCCAAGCTGTAGTCAGGTTTGGAATATCACAGACCTTGTCAATATCCGAGTGAAGCACATCATTAGTAAATGCCTGAGTGCTGAAGTGTCTCATGGATTGCTTCTCAACCAATTTAGGGGGGGCTTTGGGTCTGGCTGATGATCTCACCCCAAAAATGAAGGAGTGATCACTAAGGTTATTACCCAGAACACCAGTCAGTGCGAAATTGTGAGGGGCATTTGTCAATAGGACGTCAAGCAGAGATGACTGTCCCGGATTGTTTAGGTTGGGTCTTGTGGGGACATTTATTAATTGAAACAGGTTAAATTCATCTGCAAAATTTGTGGCCACGGCCGGCGGGTTTAGCCAATTCCAATTTAGATTACCCACTAAAACTATTTAACCTTTAGGGAGGCCCCCAAGAAACTCTCTCAGTGCAGATGCAGCTTCAACATCTTTCCCACTAGGCGGTCTATAGCAGCACACTACCAATACCTGTTTATTTTTAGGGAGAGTTATTCTGAGAGCTAGACCTTCAAAGCAACATTTTTTAAACAAGGAGTGAGCTGGTGAACATGCAATAGTATTACGAACATAGATTGCAATTCCACCTATTTTAGATCCTCGGTCAAGCCGAAAAAGGTTGTAGTTGTCAATCGTAATCTGCAAGTCATTGACAGCAGGAGTGAGAAATGTTTCTGTTAGGCAAAAAATGTCCGGGTCAAGATTTGCTACTTCTAGTTTTAGTTGACTTTATTTAATCATAAGCCCTCTGATGTTGACATGTAGAACACCAACACCTTTTCTGCCAGAAAAATCTACAGAATTATACGAGTTCTTTACATTTGGGCCAGGATGGAGCTCAATACCACCCAGAAATAAGAAAAGTAAAATTAATAGTTTGCACAGGTATTTTCTGTGAAAGGATGAAGAACGACGAACCTTGGACGAATAGCAGCAGCTCGCAGATGGTGTTATTTTTAAGAGCAGAATGAAGTTTGGAAGGAGTCCTGGTGAAGTAATGGGACAAAGATAGGGTTTAAAAGGATACAATGATGGAGTGTAGAAGTGTCTATAAGCTGTTTCATTAGCAGGTGTAGTGGCAAATTGAGCAACAAGTATGGACGCAAAGTAACAAGGGTAGCTGTTTGTAGAGTTGAGTGTGGCACTAGATATGGCCAGGAGGGACAGCAGTAAGATATACAGCAGGAGAATTGACATCTTTAAACACTAAATTTAAACACAGACACAGCTCACTCACACGCAGCTCACCCTCACCCACTCTCACGCACAGCCCACACCCATGCAGCACAACGCACACACCGCTGCACACGCCGCCGCCATCTTGCTGCTGTTGTAGCCACTGCTGCTGTTGTTGTAGCTGTTGCTGCTGTTGTTGCAGCTACTGTTGTTGTTGTAGCTGCTGTAGCAGGTACTCGAAGGGTGGGCGCCTTCCCCCCAGGGCTGCCCTCCAGGGTTTTAATTGGTGGACATTAACCACCGTCTCCCGACCCCTCTTACCGCCGTGGTTCAGCACCGTTCAAGGGGAGATCTGACGCACCACGGTCCAGGGTCAGCGCCAGGAGGTGGTCAGGTTCCCCACCTGTCCGGCCCCTACACGCGGGGTATGCAGCCATACCTTAGAGCTCGCCGAGTAGAAGGGGGGCTCCATACGGGGGGCGGGCGCCCTGCTCTTGCCGCTGATGGGCGGCCTCCCCCTGTTGGTAGGCCCGGCCACGGGCCCCTCGCAGGGTCCCCATTAGGTGCTCCACGGGTTGGCTCTTTTCCTCCGGTTGTGGAGGGGGAACGCCGAAGAACAGATCTGCCGGTAGGCGAGACTCATGACCAAACATCATTAGGAACAGCGTCTGTCCAGTGGATGTGTGTACCGTGGTGGTGAAGGCGAACAGAGTGTAGGGGAGATGTTCGTCCCAATCCTGTTGATTGGCGGCCGCCATACGTTTGAGCTTTCCGGCCAAGGTCTGGTTCATGCGCTCCACCATACCATTTGACTGGGGGTGATATGCGGTGGTTCGGTACTTCTGGATTCCAAACTCCAGGCACAGTGCCTGAAATAGCTCTGCCTCGAACTCACTACCTTGGTCGGTAATGACTCGCTCGGGGATCCCGTGTTTGAGCACATAATGTTCAACAAATGCCCGGGCGACCACAAGGTCCATCTTATTGGGGATGGCCACTGCCACTGGGTAGCGTGTAAAATACTCTACCACTACGAGAATATACCGATTGCCTCAGTGGGACTGCAGGAATGGCTCTTGTAGGTCCACGCCAACCAACTGGTTTGCCCGGCTGACCCGGAATGGCCTCAGACTCACCTGATACCACGCCGGTTTCTGCCCACACTGTTGACAAGCACAGCAGCCCTGTACCCAGGTGGCCACATCTTGCATCAGTTTGGGTCAGAGATACTGGCGACGCAGGGTCTCCCGAGTGCGCCGTTCTCCATCATGGCCCCCGAGCGGGTGGTCATGCACCAGCCATAGCAGCTGGGGCTGCACCTGGGCGGAAACACAGATGCACCCTGGCTGTCCGGTTTCAGCTCGTTCCTGCACCACCTCATCTTTCACACACAACCGGGAGTACAAACCACTCCAGGGTCCCTGTACAACGGCCTCCTCCCTTAGGGCCGCCTCCACCGCTATGAGATCCGGGTCCCGCTGCTGGGCCTGTCGCAGCTCTTCATTGTCCAGGCCAGGGAATGCACAGCCGACGTCCTCTTGGGTCCGATCGGGCGGGGCAGAGCATCCTGACGGGCCCCTGGGTGTGGGCTCCGTGCCCGCCAAGTGGCCCCCCAGGCCTGCGGCTCCTTCCGGAGGGACCTCTGTGGCATACACGGCACTCTCTCTCAATCGAGGAGGGTTAGTCTCAGGGAATTCCAAGGGGGCCGTTGCATGTTGGCAGCATCCCCCCGTGAAGCACGGGCAGGCCTCCTCAGCCCGTGTCTTGGAGCACACCGCAGGTCGCCTTGACAATGCGTTGGCGTTTGCGTGCGTGCGTCCGGCCCTGTACTCGATCTGCAGGTTATACTCCTGCAGCTGCGTCACCCACCGGGCCATCTGTCCCCGTGGTTCCTTGAATGTGAGAAGGAACGACAGCGCATAATGGTCAGTGCGCACGCGACATTTCCTGCCATACAGATACGGCCTGAACTGCTTACATGCGAAAATCACGGCATACAGTTCCTGATGGGTCGCGCAATAATTAAGTTTGGCCCCGCTCAAGGTTCGGCTGGCATATGCGATGACCCGCTTCGTCCCATCTTGCACCTGTGACAACACAGCACCCAGCCCACTACTGCAGGCGTCGGTGCCCAGGATAAATTATCTGGAAAAGTCAGGGAAAAGCCAGGGTGGGGGTATGGGTGAGGTGGTCCCTGAGGGTGGGGAAGGCTGTCTGGCAGGCCTCCGTCCAATGGTAGGGGTTCTTAGGGGAAGTGAGTTGGGTGAGGGGGCTTGCAATCTCACCGAATCCCTTCACAAATCGATGATAATAAGTGGCTAGCCCCAAAAATGACCTGATCTCCGTCAGGTTCCTCGGCCGTGGCCATTCCACTATGGCGCGTACCTTTTCCGGGTTGTTGCGCACCCCTGCCTCGCTGACGTGGTGTCCGAGATACCCAACCTCTCGCTGTGCAATATGACGCTTACGCAGCTTGAGCTTGAGATGGGTTGCTCGCAGTCATTGGAACACCTCCTGTAACCTGGACCAGTGCTCAGACAGGGACCGACTGAACACTATCATGTCATCCAGGTAAATTAGGCACTGTTCCCATTGCAAGCCCTGCATCACGAACTCCATCAACCACTGGCATGTCGCAGGCACGTTAGTGATTTCGAACGGAATGCAGTCTTTGTCCGATCCTCCGCCATCTCCACCTGCCGGTACCCGGACACTAGATCGAGGGTGGAAAAATACCGTGCCCCCACGAGGCTATCAAAGGTGTCATCAATGCCGGGGATGGGGAAGGCGTCGCGTCAATAGTACAACCAGGGCAGACCAGAGGCTCACTGAGGGATGGAATATGTTATTGCGGAGCATATCCGCGACCGCCTCTTTAATATGGGTTCATTCGGGTGCTCCCACTCGGTATGTGGGGATATGAATGGGTCGGGCTGTACCTGCATAAATTTGGTGCTTAACAAGGTCTGTCTGGCCCACATCCGAATCGTGATCACTAAACACGTCAGCGTACTCCTGCAGTAACCCTCACAGCTGATCAACCTCCACCTTGGGTAAATCTGCCGAGGGTACATGCAGCACATCAAGCAGGGGGATGACCTCTGCTCTAGGGGTCAGACCGATCCGCCATGCCAGGTCCTGGTTGTACTCGGGGCGGCAGAGGTCAGTCCAGAGGGAAAACACTGAGCTGCTAGAGTGACGTGCGTGCAGGGGGTATACTGTGGCTACCGTGGTGCACTGTCGCAGCGTTGCTGGGGTACTGTGGGGGTTAAAACTCGCAAAAACAGCCGGCCCCCGTCAGCGTTTACCAACGTGGCCGACCCTACAACCCCGTACCGTGCTGCCAACTCCAGGTGAGGGATCAAAATTACCTTACCCGATGGCCGGTGAGAGGGGTCAGTGGGGGGCGTTGCTACTGGCAACAGCATCTTCACAAGGGGGCCGACAGTGACGGCCGACGCCAGGATAGCAGCCATGGGCTCGAAGCGGGGGCGACCCAGCTCCTGTCCCAAGAACGGAATCCACTCCCCGCTGTTCTCCACGGTGACGCATCGCTGGAGGGGCTGCACGTTGAGCCCCAACTTTTCCAAGAGGTTGGTACCTGCAATACACTCGTGGCATAACACACTCGACACATAGAACTCCTGGGTACACACCTGGTGTCCGAGGCGGACCTCAAGGGTGACCCTCCCCAGCAGTCCCATCCCAACTCCACTTGCAGTGTGCAGCGCGCGATTCGGGGCCTGTAGGCGGCCCACGTCAACCCCGACCACGCTGCAGTGTGTTGCGCTCACAAATGAGGCTACCGCCCCCATGTCCAGCAGAATCCGGTTATGCTGCCCGTTCACCTGCCCTTCCACCAGCGATGTGGCCCCCGTGATTCCTGCCACCAGCTCTCGCAGCCAGTTGCCCGCAGTTGTCGCGTTCTTGGGTGTTGTTGTCGGCATCTGCGTGGGGGTCACTCGCTCACCATTATCATTACAGTTTATTTGTGTTGGGACCACGTCGATTGCCCCCTTCGGTGGTCCCCTCTCCTGGTAGGCCTTGGTTTTTAACCCTGGCGCTTGTCTCGCGTGGGCGATCTGAGGACAGTCTCTCACGAGATGCCCCCATTGGTTGCATATATAGCACGACCAGGGAAGAGGGTGGTGGCTCCATAAGAGGCTCCTTGCTCACTTCCCCTCCCAGTGCGCATTTGTTCGAGCTCTGCCTCTAATTGAGACACCTGCCCGGTTATCCCCCCTACCGTAGAGCGTAGCCCTCTCACCTCGGACTGGACCACCTCGACTGTGGACTGCAGCTTGTTCATATTTCCGTGTACTTGGGTCACCTCGCTTACTTGGGTCACCTCCCCGCGTAAATGGGTCACATGGCCTGCTATATCTCCTATGCCGGTCTGTAGCCTTGCCACCCATCCTGGGGCTATCTCTCTGGGTCCCAGAGGCTCCCTCGCCCCCCCCCCCTCACCGTCCTGGCGTGCTCCTCCTTCTCTTTCTCCTCTTGAAGAAGGCTTGCGATGGTGCGCTCCCGTCCCAGCCCTCGGAACTGCCCACGCTCAGGGGCAAATCTCTTCCACACGCGTGCGCACTCGACAAGGGTGTTAAGTGGCGGATACGGGCAGTTCACATTTCGCTGCCACCATGCCGTGCTAATCAGATACTGCTGCACTTTCTCGGCAGTGAGATCATCAATGATCTTGGCAGCGTACCCGTGGGCGTGCGCTCTGCGTTAGCGAGCGCACATCCTCGGTGTAGATGCGGAGGTCCTCGCCGGGCTGGCGGTGGTGCACATTTAATGCTGCCTTTGCCTCCTCTCGGTCGCACGTGCCGAAGCATTGGCCAAGGCGGTGCATTAACTCCACCCAGCCTATCACTACCCAAAGAGGCTGGAGATCAGAACTCCCTAAGCGTTTTCGGCTCCCGCTTTTCATGCCCTGGGATGTCGAAAATACAGGGTTATATGACATCATCCTGCACAGCCAATCGTGCTCCTACCTTTAGATTTCCAAAATTTCGTGGCCGTTACCTAGGGCATTACGTTACGCTATCCCCCCAGCCCATTGTCTCCGCACCCACATTCCTTACTCCTGACGCAGCCGGTCTGCCCTGAGCGGCACCCGGCTGAATTCACACCCGCGGTGTGCCCAGGGATTTTCCTCCCACTTCCCCGTCTGCGCTGCTCATGTAATATTTCACCCTGGCCCCTCCCCGGTGTTGTGAGTGTTTCATTGCAGTTATCCCGGTGAGCTTCTGTGCGCCCATACAATTTTAAGCCAATTTAGGGGGGCCGTAATGTGGGGGTGTCGGCCAATCTCCTGGCACCGGGAAACCGTGGGACTTCCCCTCTCGGGGCCCTTCGGATGAAAACCCGTGGTGCCAAGCGATCCCCCGCCAGGACACTACGTGAATATGTGCGCGACATGTGTGCGTTCAGGGCGGGGGCAGGGGGGGAATCGCGGTGTTTGTGTGGCGATTCCGCGGTCGTGGAACCACGTGACGTTTCGCCAGTAATTACAACTAGCTTCATCAGGCGATAGCCAGATTTTTGGAGAACTGTTTCATTCCTTATGTAGGACTTGGAATCACGCACCACGCGTTCTGTTGCTAGGCAAGCGAGCAGAATACAGTGGGAGCATCTGAGGACACGGTGTTGTCGTGGCATTAAGGGGGGAGTCGTTAAGAGACACGACAGGTGTTAGGGGTGACTGAGGACGCAGGCCGGTGATTGGTCAGGAGGGTGAGTGGGTAATGACCGACACCGGCCTGGCGGCAATAACATGGTCACGTTAGGCTGGGGGCGAGTGGCAAAGCGGGGGATGGAGTAATTGATTGGGATTAATTAGTGCAGGGATATAGGGCATGGCGTAACGGAGAGACGAGAGTCTTGGTGAGGATTGGAGCTGGAGTGGTTGGTGCCCGGGAGAGAGAAGGAGCAGCAGTAAGCAGGGATAGGTACGATAGGGATAGAGAGAACGCAGTGTACGGTAGCAGTGGATAGAGAGAACGGAGTGTACGGTAGCAGTGGATAGAGAGAACGGAGTGTACGGTAGTAGTGGATAGAGAGGATACAATGTGCGGTAGAAACGGGGAGACATGGAGTGTTGTTAATTGCGAGTTGTGCATCGGAGATAAACGGAGAGACACGGAGCGATGATGAGGAGGTGTAGACTCTACGCGTGAATAAACGAGACGAGAAAGACAACGAGAGTACGAGTCCTACACTTATATAGAGGCGTAAATGTGGTGACCACGCTTCTGTGTTCTTCCGCAAAGGGGGGGGGGTGATTACTGAGTCAACGTACATTATGCATGTGCATTATGCGAGCCCTTTGATCAGATAGCTACCGCCTTTATGCTGCGTGGAAGCGAATCATCAAATAATTCATTCAAGTCTATAAAGGGCAGCATTAATAATATAAACGCCCAACTTTACCTGTGATGAATATGATGAACGCTGCACTTCCTGTCGTGTTCATGCAGGGGGCGCTGCAAACCTATGCGCCCCGTGCATGAACGACGGAGGCGCAGGGACAGACGTTCGATTACATTGGAATCCATCTGCAGACGGCGGTCATCTCGCACGGTCAGCTCTATGTCGCCTTATCTCGATACCGCAATCCAAACCAGGTGAAAGTCTGCATCGAACCGAACCCCCAGCAACGACATCTACTACACGATGAGAGAAAATTCACATTACGGTCGTTTTCAATTAAGTCTTCCAGATGTAAAATGATATTAATATATAAACAACTTTCTCTATCTGTCTATGATGAATATGATGAACGCTTGAGAAAGAGAACAAGGTGATTCGGTGTTGATTCCCAGAATCGACTTGGCCCCCACCAACACGACTTTGCCATTTGTTTTGTGACGACGACAATTTCCCATTCTCCCCACATACGCTATCACAATCAACAAGTCGCAGGGACAGACGTTCCATTACGTTGGTAAGCGCACAACTTTATCTATCTTTCTGTGATGAATACTAGGTTGTTGGGGGGCGGCACAGGCGCACCCCAAAAACCTAGTACTTCAATAGGGATTACCGTTGGTACGGCTATTTTAATAGAAAGGAAGGACAAGATAAAAGGGCTTGCATAATGCAAAAGCATAATGTTCGTTGACTCAGTAATCCCCCTCCCCCCACTTTGCGCAAGAGCCCAGAAGTGTGGTCACCACATCTACGCCTCTATATAAGGAACTAAACAGGTGGACTTCTCCACAAATCTGGCTGTCGCCTGATGAAGCTAGTTATATTTACTGGCGAAACATCATACTGTGATTGTAAATGGTTTGGCTTGGCTCTCCAACACACCAGCGTGCTGTACTAGTGATGAATTGGCATGTTCTGTTTACGTGACAACCCTTTCTAGTTAGCTGTGTCGGGTGGTGGCGGATTTTAACAACACATTTATATACAAGTGTCTAAAATTGTTTACCCAATTTCAAAGCAGCATATTTCACGATGGCAACATGTTACAATTACACGAAAAGTTACAAACGGTTTAATGAGTTATCAAGTTTTACTAACCATTTTATAAATGCTCTATGTGACCTGTACATGCTGTACGGGCAACATCAAGATGGTTGAATTAGTCCCAAATGCCTCTCTTCTCACGTTTTTCTCTGAGGTGCGTCGTCGCACTGTGCTCTTCCCCTTACATAAACAGCATGTTTCCTCAAATTGTCGGTACCAACGACGAATACTCTTTGACATTGGCGGATCAATGCCAAAACGCCGTTGAAACGCACTCTGCACCGCACTCTGCACCGCAATTACGGATTCAGTCTTGCTGAACTGCAGAACGCAAAACGCTTGTTTTGTGGGGTCACCATCTTGCGAATGACTGAGGCAAGGGGTTGTTTGTGCGCTGGGAGAGGCCTCTAGCGGTAATGATTTGAAACGATATGCCCCGCCCTTTCAAGTGGAAAGAGTTTCATTCATGGGTAGTTCGTGATTGCAGAGATATAGTGATTTCAAATCGGGTCCTTCTTTTTCAAGCACCCTGTATTTACGTGATCTAACCCAAAAAACCCCTCTAATGGATTTGTGTATGTGTAGTGAGATCGCGGATGTCACTGTATGGTGCTAGTCCTAGAGGGGCATGGCATGCGATGTACTCACATCACGGACATCACGTTTGTAGCGACATCGTGTATGTCATGGTGTAATGCCGGCTCTAGCGAGGCACAGGGTGCGATGCATTGTCATCGCAGACACCCCTTGGTGGGTGTAGTACCAGCCCTAGAGGGGGCTCGGTGAGCGCTGGAATAGCGCAGTGGCCCCACGTGTGGCGTGTAGTGCTGACTCCTACAGGAGGGAGTGTGAGAGTGTCAGCCATGGGATAATGTTACCTTAGGCCATTGCACTCTGGTTGACCCTGGAAGGCACGTGACCAGTAAGATCTACACAAGGGCCCCCGGGTGGGGGCTTTGGGGTGATCACATGTCAGGAATTTGCATATCAGAGGGATTTAGCATATTTATGGCAAATGCAGATATGGGATTAGTCACTACTTGTGGAATGTGTGGTGGGGGGGTCTCAAAGTCATATTATGCTCGTGTATTATGTAGGATTAGCAGTAATTAAGGGAGGAAATAGAATTAGCAGTAATAAAGTGAAGGAATTTTAATAGTAAGTAGCTGCAGCAGCCAAACCACCACGTAAAAAACTAAAATATAAACTACATCAATATCATCAATATACTCAATATACTCTCCAATAAGCTGAGCTACTAGCAGTAAGTCATACATTACAATTCTATGTCGCAAAAAATATAATATGCCTCCAGCTAAACTTTTTTCTTACATCACATGGATCTACCCTGTACTATATACTGCCATAGACAAACCCAACATTAAATTATACACTGCATTACTATACACCACCCTATACCTTAGACTATACATTGTAATATTACACTATGTATTCTACCCACCCTACTGTATACCACACTGCTGTATATTCATTATACAATTACGATACTATAAATTATATTAAACATTACACTTTTATACTATTTATTATTGTACAATCTGCTATACACTATACCATTGACCATCGCGTGAAAGGTACTAAGAGAAAGCAACTAAATATGTCAATGGGAGAGTGGTGGCTTGCAGCGGAGCAAAGACTCCATTCCCTGTGGAGAATACAAAAGATATATAGTCAATGCCAGTGAGTGGACTGCGGTCTGAAAGCCACCGTAAACGTGAACACAATCAGTTAAGACCCGAAATGGTTTATTACGTCCGTCCAATGATTGCTGAGCCAGAATCCATCTTCTCGGTTGAAATTGTCTTTGTGTTTGTATATGTGGATCGCCTCATGAACGAATCTCTCATGGTAGCCAGATGGCTTGCAGAGAACCTCTGTCTTGGAAAAGTCAATGTCATGTGAGCCCACTGAATTGTAAGTGATCTTCCACGGCTGAGGTGTTTGTCCTACCGTGTTTCAGGTCTGCTTTATGTTCACGGATGCGGTTTCTCCAATGTAACTGCTACCACAGAGGCAACTTAGTTTGTAGACGCCAGGGTACTGTATATCTGGAACCACATCTTTTACAGACGGGACCAGATCACAGATTTTATGTACTGTGTTGAATCGGACCTGGATCTTGTGTTTATTCAGGATTTTGGAGATCTTTTTTGTGACCCCCGCAAGGTAGGGTAAGGTGATGGTTTTGAATGGCTCCTCAACAGGATCCTTCTTGATGGTAGGAGTGATGGCTTTGCGGATTGTGTAGTCGGAGTAACCATTAGCCTTGAGAGCTTGGCGTACATGTTTGAGTTCACTGGCAATGTGTTCTTGGTCGGATATGCATTGTGCTCTATCGTGTAGAGTTTTGATGAGGGAATTCTTCTGGGACGGATGGTGGTGGGAATCCGGTTTTAGGTAAGCATCCGTATGGGTAGCTTTCATGAAGACAGAGTGGCTCATTGAACCATCAGGTCTCCTTACTATTAAAATTCCTTGCGTTTTGTCATATCCTGTATAATAATAATAACCCTATGTCTCCTGACTTTTGGGCCTCCCTATATAACAATAACCATGTGTGTTCTGACTTTGTGGCAACCTTCAGCACTGTAGTCGTAAGGTATATCAGGTTCTCCGATCTTACATTTACATGCAAATTACAGATTGACATGCTAATCTTCGTTGAATTCTTGAGGATGATTAGCATCTTGATAAAGCTATGACAAAAGCTTTTGTTTATCAGTCCCCTTCTCAGCTGAGATTGCTCTTCTGCATAATTCTTCAAGTTTGCAGCCTATCTAACCCCATGGGACTCTGGAAAAAATACATAGAGGGCATGAGTGAGGACATCCTCCACAAAGCTCAACGAGAAAATCCAAACCTCGACCTCACCTTTGCTGATGTCATCTTTAACCAGACCCTTATCCTCTTTGAGGACAAACTTCACTCCATTGGTGGAAAAGACCTCACATCTATCGGACTACCAACACCCTACAGGGACAACCTGCATGCCCTTGCTCAAGAGATCCTACGTGAAATATCCTATGATAGTTTAGAGCTTCTTAAATTTATTGAGGCAAATGAACAAAGCTGATGGATGCACAAAGAGCCACCTATACGAAAATCTTGGAAGACATTGAGTCTGAAAATGGAGGCATATTTTTCCTTGATGCACCTGGTGGTACTGGTGTAATAAAACAGGTCGACAACAAGCGACTGTGTCTCCGTCTCTTTATTCTTCGTTATGGACAGCTCGCGTTCTGTTCCCCTCAGTCACTCTGCAGCACATCGCTGACTGACGTCCCGCCCCCGCGCAGTTCTCGCGCTTCCCCACTCCCGCGCACCACTGGCCGACGGCACGCTGGGAGCCATCTCTGCGTTGCCACGTGGCCGATGGCTCGCGGAGACTCCCAACGTGGTCCAGCTTCCAGCTCCCACCAACTGCTCCCGAGCCCCTTCCGGCTCCCCCTTATATCCCCTTTCCACGTCACCCAGACTCCGCCCCTCGCCACACCCCTTAAGAACCTTCCAGAAAATACCCTTCCCTTAACGCCCCCCGGCTCCGCCCTGAGACCCTGCCTGATTGGCTTAGGGCTGGGGCGGCGACACCCCACATACGCTCGCATTACATCGGGAAGACCTTTGTTCTCAACCTGCTCCTCGCTAAGGTTTGCCAGAGGGAGAAAATTGCTCTAGCTGTGGCATCATCGGAGATTACGGCAACTCTGCTTACTGGAGGAAGAACTTTCCATTCGACATTTAAGCTTCCATTGGATCTATCTCGACAAGAAAAACCTGTTTGCAATATTTCAAAGCGGACTGCCCTTGCACATGTCCTGCTTAATTGTGAATTACTAGTGTGGGATGAATGCACCATGTCCCACAAGGGAGCATTTGAGGCTGTCAACACAATTTTGCAGGACCTCCGCGTCAATTCCAGCATTATGGGTGGAGTAACTTTTCTCATTGCTGGTGACTTCCAAAAAACCTTACCTGTTGTACTTCGATGAACCAAGGCTGATGAGTTAAATGGCTGCATCAAGTCATTATTCCTCTGGAGGCACGTGATGAAACTGAGACTAACTACAAACATGCGTGTATATCTCCATAGAGACCAAGAGGCAGGCAACTGCTGAAGCTCTACTTGACATTGGAAATGGCAATATTGTTGCTGATGGCACAGATGGACTTATGACCATGTCTAAAGGCATCCTTTCCACTTCGGAACAGGAACTGGAGGAAAAAGTCTACCCAAACATGTGTAATGAGAGTGCCATCGCCTGTATTACTCATGGGGCATGTATTTGATTCTACAGCCATACTTATCCAGAGTGGGGTTTATATCTGGGTGAGAGTTGAGAGGCGGTTCCACCAGGGCGGCTTTGGGAACGTTCGGGAAGGTTCTGGAGGGGGCATGGCCAGAGGCGGGGCTTAGACCCGGGTAGGGGGATATAAGGGGACACGGAGCAATGTGAGGGGGTCAGTGTCGAAGATTGAAGAGGAGCCCCACCGCTGCTGCCCCTCCATCTCCATCCACCACGTGGCGGCTCGTCCTCCAGCCGCCCAGCCGCCCAGCCACTCCTTAGCGCACTGTCAGCCAGCGGTACTCTGGAGAGCGGGTGAGTGCCACGTGGCGCAGGGCAGCGTAGCTACCCAAGGAGTGGACGCCGCAAGGAAAGAGATGGAGACGTGTGGCTGTACTAAGCTTTATTAATAAAAAAACTTAGATTTATTTCCATGTCAGAGACCACTCATTTCAGTGGTGTCAGTCAAATGGACCTTCTCCCGTTGTAGTACTGAAGACGATGTCGAAACATCAGAAGAAAAAGAACCTGCCTGCAGTGTCCGCCGACGACGACGAGATGGCGGTACTGCTTCCGCCGACCTCGGGAGCCATGGGCCCGGTGATGGATCCCATGATGGGTGTCGATGGGGCACCTACGGCAGATGGTGCAGCGGGAGGTTCACACAAACTTCGCCCTGACGACCTATCGCAGAGGGTGGAGATGCAGTTGAGCACCCTGACAATGGCGCTCTTCCACTTCGTCGCTCTTGTCACACCGATCGCCGCTGGAGGCAGCCCGGTGGCGGGCCGTCCGGGGGTGGACGAGCAGAGGGCCGGTGATGGCACCTTGGAGGGTCCCCCTTTGGTGAATACGGCCGCCATTCCGGGTGGGGTGGAGACGGCCGCCATTTCACAGTTCCCGCCAAACGCGCAGGTGGCGGCCGCCATTTTGGGTGCTGCCACGGGGAGCGCTCCGTCGGCCGGCGGTTCGTCGCTGCCATGCAAGGAGTCACCGAACAGATCGACACCCGTTGTGAAAGACAGCGCCGATCTGGGTCGACGCCTGCCTCACGTGCGTGAATTTGTGGCGGCGGGTGGTGATTGGAGCGCCTTTGGTTGGCACTTCGAGGCAGATTACAAGTTGGTTCGCTGGTCGGAAAAAGAGGCGCTCATCGCCTTGCCCACCATGTTGGACGACGACGCATTGGCTGTTTTCTGCTCCATCTCCCCGGACAAGAAGGCGACGCTCTCACAAGCCTTCGCTGAGATTGCAGAGGTCTACGAGCCGCCCGACGATAAAACAAGGAAATTTCAGCACCGTAGGCAGGGGAGCACTGAGTCGCACCTCGCCTATGGAAGTGCCTTGATGGCCTTGGTGGTTGACGCCTATGCCGATGTGAAACGTGAGCACTTGGATCTGCTGGTGATGGAACTAATGCTGGTGTTGGCCAGGGAGATGGACGTCGTCCTTCCCATGTGCAGCCATGAGTTGAAGACGTCCTTGTGGGCTGCCCGTTGCCTCAACGCGCATGACAACTTAAAGCGCTATGGCACAGATGGTGGCGTGGACGGGTGACCCGGCTAAAGATGGTCAACTGATCAACTGGAGTCCGTTGCAGGTGGTGGTCCTTCCTGAGGAAGCGCCATCGGCAGCCTACGTCGCGGGAGCTGTTACTCCATGGAATCAAGGTCGGAAGGACGGCGTTGTCAAAGTGTCTTTTGACCGCGCCGGGACGACGATCTACTCCATCAGCGGCCTCCCGTCACATGTTTCCGATGTGGCCGGGTGGGCCATTACTCCAAGGAGTGCCGCGTTCGTCTTCCATCATTGTCTACATCACCACCGACGTCCCCGGTTGCCGACTGTCCGACTGCACGTCCCTCCACACAGGCGAGTTGGCACACATCGGGCACCCGGGCATGTTCACCATCTCACTCATCCCATGTCACCAGGATGGGGTCATCACATCGGCATCGGGACGGATCGCTGCAGCATACACGGTCGCGTACTGTTGCCGATGGTTGGCCGGCATTGCAGACTCAGTGGAGAAAGTTGGCTTGTAGGGTTGTTGCTGTGGCGGCGGGATCATCGACGGTCGCGGCCACTACTCAGGGTGTTGAGGTTCGTGCTCTGGTTGACACAGGGGCCTCAGCTACGATTATCTCTGATGTAATTTTCCAGTTGTTGCATATTCCTGTGTCACGTGTTCGGCCTGTGTATGATGTGTGCGTCGCGGCTAATGGGGGTAGTATGGGTATTATTGGCCAGGTTGATGTGCATATCGCCATTGGGGACGTTTCTGCGTCAGGACCTGTGTTGATTTTGTGCACAATGGCCGTGCCGTGCCTGTTTGGCACTGATTTTTTGTGTCGGATGCCGGTTCAAATCCTGGTCAACTAGGGTTGTTTGGAGCTGCCGTCGGCTCGTACATTGCGTTTTTAAATCCTTTATATTAAGTTCACTTGCTTGCTTGCTTGCGTGCTTACGACCGTGCAAATCTTTCGGTCGTTTTTTAACCCATTTCCCGTGATCCAATCGAGCTGACATTTTGCACACAGACTCGTTGTGCGTGACAATGTATTTTCGTGAAAAAATTTTTCCAAAACTTTTACACTTTTAGGAAAAAATAAATTTTATTTAATTACCAATTGCTTAATCGTGGCAGGCATTCATCTGACCCATAGGTGGCAGCCATCTCAAGCCAGAGGACGAGAGGACTCTAGCCGCCACGCATATAAAGGATTTATAGTGAAAAACTTTGTTTTTACGGGATAATTTTTTTGTCATTGCCTCAGCCGGCATTCGTAAATACGGTTCAGGCTTTATACTCTTTGGTTCTTTCGGTAAAGTCACGTAGGTAAAAAATAAAATAAAACAAAAAATGTAAACTACTAAATCAAATTACGACGTTTCGGAGGCAACACAAGCGTCCGTCATCAGGTGGAACAGCCACAGCAGGTTCAGGCGTTTATGGATACCACCATCGCCTGGATTACTCATGGGGCATGTATTTGATTCTACAGCCATACTTATCCAGAGTGGGGTTTATATCTGGGTGAGAGTTGAGAGGCGGTTCCACCAGGGAGGCTTTTGGAACGTTCGGGAAGGTTCTGGAAGGGGCGTGGCCAGAGGCGGAGCTTAGACCCGGGTAGGGGGATATAAGGGCACACGGAGCAATGCGAGGAGGTCGTGTCGAAGACTGAAGAGGAGCCCCGCCGCAGCTGCGCTGCCATCTCCATCCACCACGTGGCGGCTCGTCCTCCAGCCGCCCAGCCGCTCCTTAGCACACCATCAGCCAGCGGTATGCTGGAGAGCGGGTGAGCGCGACGTGGCGTGGGGCAGCGTAGCTGCACGAGGAGTAGACACTGCTGCAAGGAAAGAGACGGAGGCGTGTGGCTGTACAGGGCTTTATTAATAAACGACTTAGATTTCTTACCGTGTCGGAGGCCACTCATTTCACATACAACAACACTTTGAAGATGTTATCTGGCTACGGGAAAGGGCCATTTTTGCTCCAAGAAATGATGCTGTTCATAAAATCATTTGCATGCTGTTGCACAAATTACCTGGATAGAGCAAGTCCTACAAATCTATTGACTCGGTGTTGGACCATTATCAAATTGTTCACTATCCAGTTGAATTCTTGAAATCTCTGCGGCTCCCGGGTATTCCACCACACAAGTTACTACTAAAAATTGGGGCACCTGTCTTGCTATTGAGAAATTTGGACCCACCTAGACTATGCAATGCCACAAGGTTAATTGGCAAAAAATAACATTCAGTCTTTGAATTTATGAGGCTTTAATTCCCCATCCAGCTCAGCTATGCGATGTCCATTAACAAGGCGCACGGACAATCTTTAAAAGTAGTGGGACTGAATTTCTCAACTCCGTGCTTTTCTCATGGCCAAATTTACGTTGGATGCTGTCGTGTAGGCAATGACAAATATTTACATGACTTTGCACCAGCAGTCAAGACCAGAAACATTGTTGACAAAGAGGCTCTTTGAAAGGGGGGTGCGGCTCAGCAAAAAGTGGCATTTTCATTATTTTGGAGAGGCCATATTTTGTGTTTCATTACTTTGGAGAGGCTCTTGCTTCGGTTGGGGGCGCGACTTGCCTCCCACATGTGCTGCTTGACCCCACGCCTGCTGGGGGGCAGTTCGACTGTTGGCGAGTGCTCGCTGAGCCGCGCCCACACCTCGCTGCCCTATTCGGCCTTCACATCGCTTCCATCCCGGGTCTCCTGCCTGCACCCGTGCCTGCCGGCCACCATTTCGATGGCCTGGCTGCCGGCCACTGTTCGTGCCAGCGCTCATGAAGCGCGGCTTCTTCGCTGTCCCACATCTCATCGCTCCATCCCCAAGTCTCCTGCCTGCCTCCATGACTGTCTGCGTTTCCTCAAGAACCTTACTACAGCACTATGAAAAAGTACAGTAATAAAGACTCCAATACATACGTCTTTTTATACCATTAACCATATACTAATGACTCATATGATTCAATACAAGACAAAGGCATATGATACAAGTTAAGTATGACCTTAATCTTTGATTACAGTGCACTGATTCAAAGGTGCATTAACAATTGTTTGCATTTTTTCTCTTCCTTGGTTCTTTCCCTCACATGACGAACATAGAAAACTAATCGTTAAAAACTGAGTTAGCAAATAGAAAGTTCAAATGTGCGTGTCAGTCGATGTCTGTGTGTGTAAGTATATGTGTGTGTCAGTCGCTATGTGTGTGCGTGTGTAAGTCGATGTGTGTGTGAGTCGATGTGTGTGTGAGTCCATATGTGTGTGTAAGTTGATGTGTTTGTGTGTGTGGGTCGATGTCTGTGTGTGTCTAAGTAGATGTGTGTATGTGTCTTTTTCGCCCGGGCAACGCCGGGTACTTCCCGCTAGTCCTTTATAATAATAACAACCTTATTTGCCATGACGATTTGACCAAACTGTATCATAATAACGTTATGTGTCCTGACTTTTGGGCCACCCTGTATAATAATCCTGTGTATATTTTCTGTTGTGACACGCTACATAATATTGCTGTGTGTCCTGACATTTGGGCCACCCTGCATAATAATTCTGTGTCCTGACATTTGGGCCACCCTGTATAAAAATCATGTGCTCTGCCTTTTGGGCCACACTGTATAATAATATCCCTGTGTCCTAACTTTTGGGGCATCTTGTATAATAATCCTGTTTGTCCTGACCTTTGGGCCACTCTGTCTAAAACCCCTATGGGTCCGCACTTTTGGGCCACCCTGTATAATAATAATAACCCTGTGTGAATTCCTGCAGTCACGAAAGTTTTAAGTCAAAATCTAATCCTAGTCCTCACCCTGCTTGCTCTCTCACTTTACCACTCCACGTTACGTCATCGTCGCGAGACGCTCGGGGGTGTGTACCCCGCTAGTGACGTCATGTAACCAGTAAAATCATAATTTTTGCAAAGCCACGCGCAATCACTCCCAATAAGGGCCTGCTTCATATATGTCATTAACCATTAAATCTGTCGCGAGTTCGTTGTGTCCGGTTCAGCAGCCACGCCCAATCACTCAATGTCAGGCCTGATTCATTAACATACTTTATTCAGTGGGTGGGGGTAAACTTGCTAGTGACGTCATGTCATCTACACCGCGCGAATCCGCGTGACGTCACGAGATCCCGGAAAGCTGCTCGCCATTCAACTGAGGTCCGAGGTGAGAAGTTGACATCGTGGTGGTGGTGGTGGTCGTGGTTTTTCGTGGTGGTTGTTTTTGTTTATTTAGGTGTAGCCTCGCTTCTTCTATTGTTCTCGGGATATCAATTGAGTGTAGCAGCGAGTATGGAATCAATGTCCAGGTTGGAACGTTACAAAGTGTGGCCTAGCCATGCTGGCCTTGCCTCCTGCCATCGCCGGATTGTATTTGCTTAAATTTTGTTAATTCTAATTTGTCCTCACCTGGCTGACTACTTTAAAACCATGTTCTTAAAAAAAATATTTCTACTATTTTGAGCTAAATTTCGATTTAAAGCTTTCGTGGCTGCAGGGATTGATCTTATTGGTTCTTTCGGTAAAGTCACGTAGAAGGGAAGTAATAAAATAATAAAAATAAAACAATAAAATAATTCTCACGACGTTTCGGCCACAACGCAAGCAGCCGTCCTCAGGTGAAAACCAGGTCTGTCGAGGCGAC
>CM025680.2:864089-874129 GCA_014621495.2 Entosphenus tridentatus | reverse complement strand
AGTCTAGGGGTTCCTGTGTGACTGATTGTTAACAGTTTCCCAGATGTCACTGCCCAAAGGTTGGGAACCACGTATCGTCCTTTGGCATCTCAATTCTGCCATCTACAACCTCATTTAAACTGACTCTATTATTACAATCACTAAAGTTTGAGTGGTAATGAAATTTTACAACAGAATTGCTATTAAGTTTGTTTTGTCAACCTCTAATTTTGTAATGCGTTGATGTCTGCCCGCTATGTCGCCCTGAAAAAGCCCAATAGGTTTTAGACGCCATAAGCGGAAAACGCGTGGTTGGTTCGATCAAAGATGTCGAATCAGTGATTATATTGTTGGTTCGACATCTTTGATAGAACCAACCAAGCAGTTTTCCTTAAAACCCTCTGCTGCTAGACCACCCAGATTGTATGGCTGACCAAAAATCCATAAAGTAGAGATATCCCTTCGTCCTATTGTCTCCACCATTGACTCACCCTCTTACAAACTGTCCTGATTTCTGTCTGAGACTTTACAACCATTCACTGGCAAGACCACTTCAGCTGTACTCAACTCAGCTCACTTGGTATTGTTAATTAAGGACATCTCACCATCTCCAGGTGATTGGCTCGTTCGTTTTGATGTAGTATTTTTGTTTACCAACGTTCCTGCGCTTGACACCATTACAATCATTGAAGATTTGGTCCAACAAGGACTGAATGCTGATGTACTGGCCCTGGTGAGACACTGCCTCACCAACACTTACTTCACCTGGAATGGAACATTCTACAAACAAGTTGAAGGTACCCCAATGGGTTCTCCCTCATCATCTCCGGTTGTAGCCAATGTTTTCATGGAAAATTTTGAGACAGATGCCATCCAGGAATCCACTCTACCGTCCGTCCTTGTGGAAGAGGTACGTCGATGACACGTTCATCATCTGGCCACATGGCTGACCAGCTCTCAACCAATGCCTCAACCACATCAGTTCCATACACCCAGCCATCAAATTCACCATGGAGGTGGAAAAGGATGGCAAGTTACCATTCTTGGATATTTTAATTGAAAAGAGACGAGATGGCTCAATGGGACAGTCTACCTAAAACCCGACGCCCACCATCCATCCCAGAATTCCCTCATCAAAACTCTACACCATAGAGCTCGATGTATTTTCGACCGTCATCACCTAGCCAGTGAACTGGAACACGTACACCAAGCTCTCAAGATGAATTAATATTCAGACCACACAATCCGTAAAACTATCACCCCAACCGTTGGGAAAGGACCATCTGAGGACCCAATCAAAACCATCACCTTGCCATACATAGCAGGGGTCACTAAAAAAAGACTTCCAATATCATGAGCAAACACAAGATCCAGGTTCGATTTAACACAGTACATAAAATTCGTGATCTGATCCTATCTGTGAAGGATGTGATCCCTGACATGCAATAACCCAGTGTCTACAAACTAAGCTGTGTCTGCGGCAGTAGTTACATTGGTGAAACTAAGCAACATGTCTCGGACCGTGTTCGTGAGCATAAGGCAGATCTGAAACACGGCACGACTAATACCTCGGCCGTGGCTGATCATTGTTTTCATGCGGTGGGCTCACACAAAATGTATTTATCTAAGACGAAGGTACTGTGCAAGCCCACTAGCTATCAACAAAGATTTGTTCATGAAGCCATCCATATATGTAGACACAGCCACAATTTCAACCGAGAAGATGGGTACACCTGAGCAATCATTGGAAGGACATTATTAACCAGTTTAAGTCATAACTGGCTGTGATGTTTACATCCTACCTTCCGATGTTAGTTATTTTCGACTCTCTGGTTTTACATTAACAAGTTAAATGTTTCACACCAACACAGCCACCATCGCTCGTGTCCTCGATGTGGTGGTGGCTCTGCGATCTTACATTGACATGCTAATCTCTCACAATACAATGGCCACCTCCGCGCCGACGTCGTGGAGGTAGCTCTCCGACCTGACATTTACATGCAAATTTCTCACTTTAACATCACATGCCCCGCCCACTTCGTTTATGACCCTTGGACTACACCCATTTCAAACCTTTAAAAACAGCCTGCCTCAGCAGCTTTCCCACTTTTTTCTCCTGATGACGATCGCTTGTGTTGCGATCGAAACGTGGTAGATTTGTATTATTTTCTTTGAACCTATCTACGTGACTTTACTGAAAGACCCAAGAATATCAATGGGTGTTCCTCGTGAAATTAACTTCTGATTGTGAGTGGGTGGGTGAGTGGGCCAGCGAGTGTGGGTGAGTGGGAGGGCGAGTGGCAGAGTGTGTGAGTAGGTGAGTGTGTGAGGAGTTGAGTGTGCTTGTGTGGGCGAGTGGATGGATGAGTGAGTGGGAGAGTGGATGGATGAGTGAGTGAGCGAGTTATAGAGTGTGTGGGTGGGAGGGTGGAAGAGTAGATAAGTGAGTGGGCCAGTGAGTGAGCTTAATTATGAAATTATTTTATGTCTGCCTGCTGAGTCGCCCTTGAAAATATGCTTCTTAATTCAATGAACTTCATTCGGGAAATAAACTTATTCTGACTCTGAAATAAACTGCTGGACTGGTATCGTCCAAATATTTCAATGCTGAACAAATGCCTCCAGTTTACTAAATCGGGAATACACGAATAAGCATCGCCCCTCCCCCCGACTGCCAAACCAACTCGGCAGGACGCTTCTGAACTGAAGTAAAGAGACTCAGTGTGATAAAGCACTCGAGTGTGCACCACGCTGGCGAGAATTTCACGACATCGCCCGTCGTGGGCTGGATCCCGACGCTGACGCGTGTTTATTTGGAGTTTGCGTGTCTCTCTTTCTGTTTGGTCGCGTGGATTTGAACTCCAAATTTAGAAACATGAGTTTTGAGCATTTGGCTGCTGTAAATTTCCACACAAGCCACTTCGTTGTGGGCAGGTCGCTTCCGAAAGATATATATAGCTCAAAATATCTTCTTGGTTCTTTCGGTAAAGTCACGTAGTAGGGAAGTAATAAAATAATAAAAATAAAATATAATAAAATAATTCTCACGACGTTTCGGCCATAACGCAAGCAGCCGTCCTCAGGTGAAAACCAGGTCTGTCGAGGCGACAGCGTCTGAATGAAACAGCACACGTGCTTGGAGCATGTATATAAGCTGGGTTGGAAGGGGGGAAGAAAGGGGGAGCCTTAACAAAAGAATATGCATATCAAGAGGAATTTAGCATATTTATGGGAAATGCAGGTATGTGATTAGTACTGCATATGCCCGTGCATTATGCAGGATTAGCAGCATCAAAGGGAGGGGATATGGGAAATGCAGGTATGTGATTAGTGCTACTTTGCCCGTGCATGATGCAGGATTAGCAGCATCACAGGGAGGGGATAGGGGTAGCATTAATAAAGGGAAGAAGTGTTAACAGTATGTAGCTGCAGTAACTAAAACCACCACGTAGGCGTACGTCTGATTTTCTCTGAGATAAGAGCTAAGCTAGTTCTAGAAATAATTCGTTTAGCATTAGAAGAAGTTACAGCAGCAGATGTTAGTGTAAATGCGTTTGGTATTACCTTAGAGTCGCGGCATCTCTTCAGAAAGGTGAGAGACTCGATTAGCTGAGCCTTCTTATCACGGAGCTTGTTGAAGGATCTCAAAGATATGTGGAATCCCTCCCCGTAGAGGCGGTTAAATTTCGATTTAAAGATTTCGTGACTACATGCTCCAAGCACGTGTGCTGTTTCATTCAGACGCTGTCGCCTCGACAGACCTGGTTTTCACCTGAGGACGGCTACTTGCGTTGTGGCCGAAACGTCGTGAGAATTATTTTATTATGTTTTATTTTTATTATTTTATTACTTCCCTTCTACGTGACTTTACCGAAAGAACCAAGAAGATAAATACTAAGCTATTATATAAGTCATGTGTTTCATTTGTCCATCAACATCATTATAAGAGCCTCTTTGAAGTCCTGAATCAAAAAGTTATAAGAAGTGGGTGTAAAAAGTTGATCAAAAGGTTTCCAAATGTGTCAACCCCCCTGCCCACATTTTTTTTACCCCCTCTGCCCATGTTTTTTTTTGCAAGCATATATACCAACATATCCTGCATACAATAGAATAAGTAGTATCTAGAGACTCTACAGTTGTATCTACTGACTATAGGAGTAACTACTAACTCTACAGTAGTATTTACTAAATCTATAGTGATGTAGTGATGTTAAATGGACCACTACGGCGCAAAGCGCCAAGTGCCGTTTAAACAGGCGCAGAGGCTAACATACCGTGCAGTACCATCAGTGGGCCGCTGGGGGCATGGTGCTGGGTACGAGCAGAGGGAAACCACAGAGTGCGCCACTGGAAGAGTGCGGTGGGGGGCGGCTGGTGGTAGGGGCCATGTGAGGACGAGTAATGTGGGCCAAAGGTGAACGAGGTGGTACGGGGGGGGTAGCTGGGAACGTCTAGAGAGTTCTCGATAGAGGTGTGGTTGAGGGTGGAGCTAGAGAGGGAACAGGTACGGTGTAGCCTGGAACTGTTTAAAATATTCTAGACATAGGGCGTGGCCGAGGGTGGAGCCAGACCGCGCCGAGAGAGATAAAAATTCACCCGTAAAAACAAAGTTTTTCACTATAAATCCTTTATATGCGTGGCGGCTAGAGTCCTATCGTCCTCTGGCTTGAGATGGCTGCCACCTATGGATGATTGCAGTGCAAGCATTAAGCAATTGGTAATTAAATATAATATTTTAGTCCTTAAAAGTGTAAAATTTTTGAAAAAAAATTTCACGAACATTAATTGTCACGCACAACGAGTCTGTGTGGAAAATGTCAGCTCGATTGGATCACGGGAAGTGGGTTAAAAAACGACCGAAATATTTGCACGGTCGTAAGCAAGCAAGCAAGCAAGTGAACTTAATATAAAGGATTTAAAAAGGGAAGCCCAGATCACAGATCCGGGCTGTCTACAAGTGAAGAGGAACCCAAGAGCTACGTCGATGTTTTCGTCCCCGTCTTTAACATCGTGGGCCAAGCAGCATGTGGCTGCTCTGATCCGATTATAGATTATCCCGTAAGCAAGAGAACAGGTGTATTGTGGTCCTATGCATAACAGGAGTGAGAATAGGTGTCTTTAGTCCCGTGTGTAACGGTGTTGCATAAGTGTATAATAAACGTTGTCTCCTAGATAGTATCTCAGAATGACTCACTAAACTAGTATCTACTGTCTACAGTAGTTTCTACTGACTTAAAACTTTCGTGACTGGAGGAATTCATATTCCATGATTATTTCGGTGAAGCCATGTAGATAGAAAAAAATATAATAAAGTAATGAAAATAAAGGGAATAAAAATGTCATGACATTTCGATCGCAACACAAGCAGTCATCAGGATGGCTTCATGAAGGAATTCGTTCATGAAGCCATCCATATATACAGACACAGAGACAATTTCAACCGAGAGGAAGGTTATAGACTCAGCAATCATTGGAAAGATATCATCAACCACTTTGGGTCTTGACTTGATTTGTTTTCTTGTCCACCTCCACCGTCAGCAGTATTGGTGTGTGGAGCGAGGTGCAATGCTTTGATTGGTGTAGACCGACTGCCGGTGTCAGGGCACTCTCCTACATTAACATCTCTAAACCTTTATAAACAGCTCTTTGATTGTAGACCAACTGCTGGTGTCGGAGCTGTCTCCTACATTAACATTAGCTGCCCCGCCCATCTCTAAATCTTTATTAACAGCTCTTTGATTGATGTCGACCGACTGCCGGTGTCGGAGTCCTCTCCTACATTAACATTAGATGCCCCGCCCATCTCTAAACCTTTGTAAACAGCTCTCCATCAGAGGCTAACCTCCTTGCTCCTGATGACGACCGCTTATGTCGCGATCAAAACGTCATATTTTTATTCACTTTATGTATCATTTTATTGTTATTATTTTTTCTATCTACGTGACTTTACTGAAAGAACCATAGAATATCTACTGACTCTATAGTAGTATATACTCACTCTCGTAGCATCTACTGACTATTGTAGTAAATGCACATTGGGGTGGGGGGGACATCACACTGTTCAGGATTTACCTCAGCGTGTGCTTGTGCAGCAGTCACTGTGATTTTTTTGCCTTTTTTAACGCGGAGAACCTCCCTCCCGTCGCCATTCAAAAAGCTTGTTTGCATTGCTACGGGCAGCAGTGAGGTGGCGTTTCTATGCATGTGTAATGTGAGGTTATATCCGGGTCGTTGACGGATTACAACTCGTCACGACGATTGGCTCTGCCGGTCCTGGTTCATAGCCAATGGGGGGAAGCCTAGGGGCGTGACCCTCACGTAATGGAAAGGTGACAGCTGGTTGTAGAGGATTGGTTCTGCTGGCTTTAGCCACAGCCAATGGGGAGACGAGTCAGGGGCGTGGTCCCAGGAGCCTCTGGAATATTCCATAGGGGCTAACCAGGAATGGTGGAAACGTACCACATGACCCGGGTATTAAATAGAGGTGGAGACGGACAACACGTTGTCAGAACGGGAACGAACAGAGGAAAGGGGCCACGCGTGAGCGGGGCTCCGGGTTGCCACGTGGCAGTGCGTCTCTATCTATCCCTCTCACGCTACCTGTCAGCAGCGTGAAGGAAAGCTGTAATGCAAAGTTGAATAAAAGACCGGATTCCAGAAGTCGCCTCAACGACCTTTATTACACATGCGCAGATGCAAAGCACACGCTCAAAGTTATCATTATGATCAGTGTACATTGTTACAAGGTGTGATCTTCTTAGTTTACATTGGACCAAGGGCAAAAACAAATAGCGGTTTTCGTGGAGGGGCTTAGTTTGTTGTATCTGTGTATTTTGCGGGGAGGGGGGGGCTTAGTTTGTTGTATGTGTACTTTGTTAAAATATAAACCCAACAGTTTGTCAGTTGAAAGCGTTAAGAGGATAGGCATAGCAGACACAGGCAGACAAAAAAATCATGTTTATAGGTCAGATAACACAACATAATTAGTGCTGTGGAGAAAATCTCCTTTATGTAACATTTCAGTGTTTTCCCTTGTATATACTATATTCGTAATTTAAAAGACAATGAGTTGGGCGATATGGTTCCTAAGCTACAAAAATGATTTTGACCCTGCATCACATGAACAACAGCAATCAATTAAATGTTCCGCACAGGTTACAATCAAAACAAAAGTTCGTCTATTTAGGACTTTGCATTTTTGACCGTTTAATACCAAATGGTACTTACAGCAAAATCTCTGCTATCACGTACTTTACCATCCAGAATGCTCTATCAACCGGCATCTGTCAAGCTGCAAAATAAATATTACTTCACGTATGGAGAAAAATTCTGCAATCTTGCAGCGTGCTTTATGACGTTGCCGAGTGGTGGCGCGAATGGAGTCGCAATTTCAATCGACCATTGTGATCGTGTTGTGGGCTGCCTAACCTAATTGTTTCACTGTACTTTTACATACAGTACACTACTGTACACTGTAATCTAAACAGCACCACTGCTTCTCTACAATAAAATTAAAATGCTGTACAACTGACTGGTGAGTACCTCTGTAAAATAGTAAATTATTTTGAATATCATAATAAAAATGTATGCTTCATTATTTTTTTTTACATTTGAGAATTTTGCTGAACCATAAAGTATACCTCTCAGATAACCGGCACATTTGATGAACTGGCACCCTTGATTCCCCATGGATGCTGGATAAGAGTTTTTGCTGTATATGCTCAGAATCAGATGTGTTAAAATTATAACTCTAAATTATCAAGTGACACATCGCCAACATGTAATTATTGCATTGAAATATACTGCATCACATTACATCACACTTATTGTACACTGATCTCTGAAATTATGCCTACACCTGCATGTATTCTTAGAATGCGAGAAGCCAAGGGATAGCACGGTTGAAATTTGTTTAAAGAGGTTCACAGTTCACATCTGTCCGGCAGCCCTCATGATTACTGCAGCAATATTGACCAAAAATACGCACCATCTGCTGAACAGTGGATGTTCAACATTCATCGTGTCAGGGTCAAAATTTGCCAGATTCGAAATATGAGCCACAAACGACCCGACTGGGGTTACACATCAATCATCGCTCCACCCTACTGGCAGACTCATGTCCACGTGCAGGTCGGTACTGAATCACCTTGTACCACAAAGGGACAGCTGCCACTTGGGCTAGTTGTCGAACGATTGAGATGAAATATGATACAAGCTGCTTGTAGTTGCTGAAGCATTTCCCTTTGATTAGCAAGATTGGCTACGTACAGTGAGAAAGAAATAAAACATTTATACAATCGCCAATATTAATGTAAAAATTATTATAACACGTTGAATGCTATGGAGCGTTTTTGTCTCCCGCTCCTGCTTCGGGGCCATCCATTTAGTACGTACGCATGAAGGGGGAGGGTTAACCCAAATGCGTACGCTTGCGTATGGGGGGTCTACTGACAATGTACGTACGCATAGGAAACGGAGGGGGGGGAGGTGAAGCCTCGATGTCTACATTGGCCTTCAAATGAGTTAGATAGTCCAGCGGTGGACTTGGCTTAAACACGTTAATATTATTAGTCCTTGATCGTTACTGCGTGGATTAAATATCGGCCGTTCTATAGGATTTGGGGGGGTCGGGGGGGGGGGCGTCAAGCGTACGTACACTAGTAGGGGGGGGGGGTGTAAAAAGTATGCGTGCGTACAGGGAGGGGTCAAGTTTTGACAGATTTTTGTGTACGTACTAAATGGATGGCCCCTTACAGATCTACCCAACCTCCAAATCCACACATGCTGGCCGCTCCTACTCTGCATCCTCCAACAAGTCCACCTCCACAAACTGCTGGGTTTCATTTCACTCTCAGTCCGCAGCCTCCTCCCGCTTCACGCTGCCTCTGTTGACTACGTGGAGGTTAAACACTTGTAATGGGAAAGGCACAAATCTGGCTATCGCCTGAAGCTAGTTGTAATGACTGGCAAAACGTCGTACTCAGATTGTAAATGTTGTGGCTTGGCTCTCCAACACACCGGTGTGCTGTAGTAGTGACGAATTGGCATGTTCGGTCTAAATTTGAGGTTTTCGTGACTGCAGGGATCCATACTCTTCGGTTCTTAAGTTAAAGTCATGTAGGTATAAAATAAAATACGTTTCGATTGCAACACAATCATGACCTGATGATTGCTTGTGTTGTAATCATCACCGGATGATGCTTGCTTGTGTTGCAATCGAAACATTGTGATTTAATTAATTTTATACCTATGTGACTTTACCGAAAGAACCAGAGAATGGCATGTTCTGTTTACTTGACAACCCTTACTAGTCGGCTGTGTCAGGTGGTGGTGGGTTTTAACGACAAATTTATATATTTGCGCGATCTAACCCAAAATGCATCTATTATGGGAAATGCCTGTGAATGAAATGGAACTTCTTTATCCTAAGCTCAATGATACACATCTACTTGGTCTCCATTTGAATCAGCATTGCCTAAAAAATCCACCCACACCTCCACATCCACAAATTGCTGGGCATTGCCACGCTCTGCCTCAGAGTTGACAGTCTCCTCCAGTTTCACGCTGCCTCCATCAACGTGAAGGTCGGATTTTGGATTTGAATGTTCATCCTCACATTTCACGATAACTTCACTCTTTACCATCACTTCTTCGTTCTTTACCTTCACCGATTCAAATTTTATTTTCACTTCTTGACATTTCGACTTCACGCCTGGCCACGTTTCATATCTCAAATGTTTTTCTGGTTCTTGTTTCATGATGGATGGACTCATTACAGCACTTTGACTTTCACAAGCCGACTTCCGATTAATTTCCTGATGAATGTTTTGATGTTTGTTTCGATCCCCTAACTGTTGAAAACCCTTCCCATACACAGTGCACTTTAAGGGTTTGACTCCTTTATGTGTTCTATGGTGTTTTTTAAGATATGATGAATGTGCAAACGCCTTCCCACACACAGTGCACTTGAAGGGTGTTTCTCCTGTGTGTGTTCTCTGGTGTGTTTTAAGATGTGATGACCATGCAAACGCCTTCCCACACACAGTGCACTTGAAGGGTGT
>CM025680.2:845028-863387 GCA_014621495.2 Entosphenus tridentatus | reverse complement strand
CACGTGTGCTTTTTCATTCAGACGCTGTCGCCTCGACAGACCTGGTTTTCACCTGAGGACGGCTACTTGCGTTGTGGCCGGAACGTCGTGAGAATTATTTTATTATGTTTTATTTTTATTATTTCATTACTTCCCTTCTACGTGACTTTACCGAAAGAACCAAGAAGATGAATCCCTGCAGTCACGAAAGCTTTAAATCGAAATTTAGCTTAGTATTTGTGTATATCACTTTAACACGTAGGCTTTTGCGACCAATATCATCTGTAATAGTTTTTTGGGGGGGTTTTGGGGGGGTTAGATTGCGTAAATATAGAAATGTGTCGTTAAAACCCGCCACCACCCGACACAGCCAACTAATAAGGGTTGTCACGTAAAGAGAACATGCCAATTCGTCACTAGTACAGCACACCGGTGTGTTGAAGAGCCAAGCCACAACATTTACAATCTGAGTACGACTGTGGGGGCCGATGTCCGCCGCCTCCACTCCCTCCACTGCGTCGATTGGCTCCCACTGAGCCCCCGCGGACCGGGTGATCGCCCCCCCCGCTAGCGCGCCCTCTGAGGGATATTGCTAAACTGCTGACTCACCGCCACACAGGAGGTTAGTCCTCACTCACCCGTGCGCACCGCAGTCAACATTAATGCAAAGCCGTGAACGCATCCACGGGCGATTAACCCTCAGCACACGCGCCCACGCTGCAAGCTCCACACTCGCTCTCTCACGCACACCGTCACGCTGATGCGGCGCGCCGTGGTACAACCACACCCACGCCTGCAGCGATCTCCCCTCCGCATACCCGTTGCTCACACCAATATAATTACGCTAAACAGTGGCGCAAATGCGCGCTAATGTTTACGGGTGGTTATATGCTACCTTGCAGCCTTGCCAAGCAGTACTTTGAAGCGATTGCACGAACACGCGCATCGCACGATTATCACTACAGCAACAGCGCAAACACACGCGCACTTGCAGGTGATTAATTTAATGAGCGCGCGTGCTGCGGCTCTGCCCTCGCCGCTCATCCGTCCATGCCGCTGCTCAACACACAAACACAAATCACACTGCACCGATAGTCTGTGCTAACGTTTATTCACGGCGCGCAGAGCCTAGCCTATCGCTACCCAATTCTCCCCAAACACTTGCGCGCCCTTTTACTCACCTCGCAGCTGTTCTCACGGCGTCGCACGGACGCGGAGAAAGGCCGAGGGATGGAGACGGGAGAGAACTTTTCGTATCATGGCACTTACTGGCGTCTCATGGAAGAGCCTGGAGATCAGAACTCTTAGGCCGTAAGGTGAACTAGGAAAAAGTGGCTAGAAAATGATTTTCGTTCCCACACCTGGGAACTACTTTTTAAATGAATTTTTTCATAGACAAAACCATTTTCGACTTTATGTTAAAAGTTCTCCGCAAAATACCCTGCAGTTTTTTTCAAAATTCATAAATGTATATAATTGTGAATTGGAAAAAACGAAAATCTTATGCTGCTGGTTTTGTTTGTAACTTTATTTATATACATTTTAGCAACACCAAATATCTCTCAAACTGACACTTATACATGTACCTAAACAATTGAGACAGGTTTTGGTGCATTATATACTCAAGTGTGAATGTAGACCATGAAATATGGCAAATTTGTAGAAAATATGCTTCAACTTCACGGATTGGCACTAAGCAAAATTTAACATAAACATTTTAAATTTAGCAAAACTGTGATGTTTTGTACATCAAAATGTTCAGTAGGTACTGTGTAATCACAGAAAGATACAAATATAAGCACAATTTGGCCCAAGTTGGCTGAAATAACTCGAAATGCTACACTGTCCCCTTGTTTTGGAATGCTGCCAAAAAAAAATACAATTCTACCACAGATTCTTTACAGCTCAAAATCACCTTCAATTATAACACAGCGCATATTTACTCATCGGTATCATCCCTATCACTATCAGAGCCATCATCCCATGTAGGTTTTTCTTCTGTTTCCTGTGAAACATTTGCACAATTTTGGCACCGACATAAATCAGTACAAGACAGTCTTGCAGAAATACAGGAACATCTTCCAGTCTCACATTTGCTATGCTTGCAACTGCAGTGGACTGCCTGCAACACACTTTCAGGGGCAGGATTTCTAGTCATCCAGGTCACTGTTAACTCACCATCCTCGAGGTGCCATCCATTGCCAACGGGTGAAGGGGCACACATTATACCTTTTCAGAGAATGTCTCATTATGGCTGCTTGGTAGTTTTCCCTTTTGCAGTGTTGGTACAGGGCGTCACTTGTAAGGGGCATGGATAGTTCTGGAAAAGCTGACGATGCCATACAGAATGCTTTGTATCTTGCATCGTTCACATTTTCGGCAGATGACTGGCCATACAGGTGGCACACATATGTGCAAAGTAGCTCAAAGGTAGACTGGTCTAGGTTAAAACTGCTTCCAAGATTTGTAAAAGCAGTCAGATATTCCTCTTTCTCACAAGCAACAGAAAATGCCTTTCTTTTGCCTTTGCCATAAAAGGCACTTGTAGAGTCACAACCTGAGAAGGTATGGATCCCAATAAGTGCCAAACAGACACTTGTGCCAAGAGCTGACGACACCTTAGCTAAGTCAATGAGCCTTGTTTTGTTGCCAACCCCTGTGAAAAAATACAACCTACATGGTAAATCTGGCTGCAGACTTAAAGCAATCACTGCCACATCAGTATCAGGGCTCTTGATGACTACAGTTTGATGTTCCTGTGCAGCATGTTGTGCATATAAAAACACCCTGGTGTCACATTCCTCATGATCACATGTCAGATCTTCAACAGCAGAGAGAGTATGTAAACCCTCCATTACAGTCACGCAGTGACACAGGTCTCCATGTGCTATGTACAAGCTTATTCTGGTCACAGCCCTTTCATCAGCATGAATTCGTGTGCTGTCAAGGTCTTTTCGTTTCCTTATATCGGGAGATTTACCTGCCATTGCCTCACATTGTCTTGCTATGGCAGCCCTTTCATGTTGCGACAATATCCAGCGATATACTGCAGCCCGATTCTGTGTTAACCATGTCCAACCACCCTTTGTCTTGGAATCTCTGTTGCATGTTTGCTCAATGGCCTGGTCACAAGCAATCGAGGCAAATCCATGGACACTTTGACGTTGGACAGTCCACTGGCCTTTAACACTGAGCTCACTGTGGCAAGAAGGATGTGTGAGGGGCAAATTGATCATGTCCAGCCAGTAAGAAGATAAATACCTAGCATAATTTACACGATCGTACGCAAAAAACCATGCCATCATCAAGCGCACTGTTGACAGGTGAAGCTGCCAATCCGATTCTCGTGTTGCTCTCACAAATAGAAGGAGTATCTGTGCCATGTCGATGTATGAACTCCAGAAGGCAAACGTTGGGTTTTCTGCACTTCTTCTTTTAACAAAGTCGTCATATTTCGAACACATTTTGTCAAATATCTCATTTGCACACAAAACAACCATTGTTCTGTCCGGGAATGCACATTTGATCTCATTGATGACATCCAGACACTCATATCTCTCCTCTTGTGGCAGAGAATCTAAGAAGGTGAGAAGTCTCATGCGTTGCAGACTCTCATACAGAAGTTTGTGTGCCCTCATGCTGCGGTTGTAATGATGACCACTGATCACTCCATTGATGGATCCTGGGGCAACAACTTTGGACTCAATGACTATGTCTTGCAGTCCTGCATCTCCAAACCTTTTTCCTAGAATGCCTTGGTAGGACATGCATGTGTGAAATTCACCTAGTCTAATCGCTTTACGCTGAGTAAAGTCATCATCTTTCCAGTGGATTTGCTGAGCTTTGGCATATATAGCTTTGTCAAAAACTAACACTATATGGTCCAGTTCTAGCTGATTATAAATTTGGACACTTCGCTTCAGAATTGTGTTTACTGTTGACATCTCTGTCGGTGAAGCCTCAATGACTGGAAGATAATACAATGCTGACTTTTGCAGAGTGCCATCACCTTGAAGTAATGTATGTAAACCTGTCCAGCTTGATATTGTGCATCTTTCAGCATCTATGGACTTTACAAAAACATATGCCAGTTCAGTTTGTACAGCAGACACCGTGTTCAATTTGTATGTGTCCACCTGTAATGGAACACTTTCCTGATGAAACAAGTTCTGTGGTCCTTGTCTATTAGACTGATGGTACTGTTCGACAGGGATGCTAGGGGGTACTTTCAATGAGGTTTTTCCCTTGTGTAGTGGTTGTCTGTTTGTTGTTGACACAGGTTCAACTACAGAACTTTGCAGCATAATCCCATTTGTGTGGTGGGTAGTTCCACGACCTGACAGTGTCTCCTCCCCAAAGTCAATATTGTCCCACACAAGTACTGTAGGAACCTTCTTTTAGAATCCCTTTGGTATTTTGTCTCTGCCCTCTACTAGTTGAAGTTGGGCAAGGCTAGTGTCTAGACTGACAACTGTGTCCCATGCTGCACAATGTCCTAGTCTATTTAGAAGTGACACAATTTGTGATGAACCTGTTAAATGGCGAACCGTTAGACCAAGACACAATGATTTAGGGGTCTGCCTCCGACCCTTAGATGCAAGATACACAATGTCTTGACAGATGCATATCACTTTTAGGTTCAAATCATCTGGAATATCAACATAATGGGCCAGTGTTGGTTCCTCAGTTGCACCAATAATCCAGGAAATCAGATTGTACAGTTCAATTGGAACAACAGATTTTGCCTCGCTCACATTTAGGTCATCTGATGTGGGTGGCCACGGACATTTCATACCGGGATAGTCACACAGAAGCATCTTTAATATTAATGCCGTACTGTAAAGTGTCCTCGTGTCCTCTGCAGTATTGATGGAGGCCATTGAACTTGGTCTTTGTGGACCAGCTTTTGCACTAGCCCTGTTTTCAGTCACTTTCGCTAGTTACCTCAGTTGACTCTGTTGTTTCTGTACCTGATGGATGAGGTAGCCTGTCTATCAGCTTATCTGCAGACAATGTCTCAACGAAAACCATCTCACTTATGTTGCGCTTCTTGAGGGAGTGAAACACCAGCTGGGGAAAATCACGGGCCAACCTCCTACTTTTGAAATGTGAAAATGTGAAGGAATTATTAATAAATATTTATTAATATAAAATATTGCTAACTCACTGTTCTTCTGAGGTCACAGTAACTGATGCACTAGACATTGTAAAGAACCTGGTGTACTGTCTATAACAGGACTTGTGGTATCCCACCTCCAGAGACACAGTCTTTGTCTCGAATATGCACAAGAATGCTAGTGTCTTCCTTCATCTCAGCAGCTTTCAGCAAATTGCCTGTAAATAAATAAATAAAAACTAATTAAACTAATACAAAACTGTGTTAAGAGTTAAACAATATTGAGTGTTCTGGCTGTAGCTGTATGCAAAACAATGCAAATCTGTCTCTGACTGTAAAATAAACATTACATAAATTATGTAATTGTAATTGAAAGTTAGCCATGGTACCCAGCATAAGGGAATAAAAGTTCAAACGTGTGTTTGTGTGTGTTTTGTTTTTACCTACGTGCTGACAACGTTTCTGCCTGTGAAAGATGGTCCTTCTGGCGTTTGCCTCCCACAGTAATGTACTTGTCCGTTTTCTTACAAATTATGCACAAGGCAGAAAGCACAGGACCAGCACAAGCTACTGGCAGGCCGGTCCTGGACCTAAGTTTTTTTGCGGGACAATCAACTGCAGCGATACTAACGTTACTACCCGATGGCACAGACTGGCCTTGATCTTGAGCTTCAGGATGCTGTGTGGCCCGTTTCTCGGCCGCATCCAAGCGCTTTTTGGCAATGAAACGCCTGTAGCAAGTGGAGTGAAACCCAGCGTCTTCGGGAACATTGTCAAACTCGATTTCTAGACAATGTTTGTATGTTTCTGCTATTCTCCGATTCTCACCTTGCAAAAAAGCCACCGTTTGACGCAGTTTCTGAATGTATCCCACCGTGTGCGTGTAAAATCCTTTGTTTCTTCTTACTTTATGGATGTGAGATGCATGTAGCATTGTTTAAAATACTTTTTACGGACTTTTGAAGGAGGTCTGGCCGTAATTTCCTCCTCTTCACTACTCGATATTGACAACAAGGGCGCAGACATCTTGGACTAATGTTTACCTCTCGTCCCAAAAAAGCGGCCACCTTATTGGTCTAGCGGGAAGCATGTGATGCAAAGCCTCATCACTGATGATCAAAATATGATTACGCGAGGAAATAAATATTGCCGACTTTAAACAGTAATAAAAAATAAACTGCAGGATTAGACATGGAGAACTTTTATTTTCACGGCCAAAAGCAATAGATCTTTTTATTAGAATGAAAAGAATTTAGTGCCCCATATATGGGAACGGGATTAAACGTAAAACGTCTTCACCTTACGGCCTATCTCTAACCGTTTTCGGCTCCCGCTTTTAATGACCTGGGATTTCGAAAATCCAGGGTTATGTGATGTCATCCTGCGCAGCCAATCATGCACCTACCTTTCAATTTCCAAACGTTTTGCGGCCGTTACCTAGGGCATTATGTCACGCTATCCCCCCTGGCCCATTGTCTCCGCGTCCGCATTCCTTACCCCTGACGCAGCCGGTCTGCCTTGAGTGGCGCCCGGCTAAATACACGCCCGCGGTGTGCCCAGGGAATTCCCTCTACCTCCTCATCTGCGCTGCTCACGTAATATTTCACCCTGGCCCCTCCCTGGTGCTGTGAATGTCTCATTGCGGTTAGCACTGTCAGCTTCTGTACGCCCATACAATTTTAAGCCAGTATAGGGGGGCCGCAATGTAATTTGTCTTGGGGGGGTCGGCCAATCTGGCACCAGGAAACCATGGGACTCCCCCTATAGGGGCCCTTCGGATGAAAACCCGTGGTGCCAGGCCATCCCTCGCTGGGACACTATGTTGAGTATGTGCGCTGTGTGTGTGCGTTCAGTGCGGGGGTAGGGGAGGTGTATCCGCGGTCGTGGCACCACATGACGTTTCGCACAACTAGCTTCATCAAGTGACAGCCAGATTTTTGGAGAACTGTTTCATTCCTTATATAGAGGCGTAAATGTGGTGTCCACGCTTCTGCGTTCTTCCGCAAAGTGGGTGGGGGGGGGAGATTACGGAGTCAACGTACATTCTGCATGTGCATTATGCGAACCCTTTATTTGGATAGCTACCGTCTTTGTGCTGCGTGGAAGTGAATCATCAAATAATTCATTCATGTCTATAAAGGGCAGCATTAATAATATAAACGCCCAACTTTATCCGTGATGAATATGATGAACGCTCCACTTCCTCTCGTTTTCATGCAGGGGGCGCTGCAAACCTACGTGCCCTGTGCATGAACGACGGAGGCGCAGGGACAGACGTTCGATTACATTGGAATCCATCTGCAGACGGCGGTCTTCTCGCACGGTCAGTTCTACGTCGCCTTATCTTGATCCCTCAATCCAAACCAGGTGAAAGTCCGCATCGAACCGAACCCCCAGCACGGACATCTACTGCACGATGAGCGAAAATTCACATGAAATGTCGCTTTCAATTAAGTCTTCCAGATGTAAAATGATATTAATATATAAACAACTTTCTATATCTGTCTATGATGAATATGATGAACGCTTGAGAGAGAGAGAGAACGAAGCGATTCGGTGTTGATTCTCAGAATCGACTTGGCCCCCACCAACACGACTTTGCCATTTGTTTTGTGATGACAATTTCCCATCACAATAAACAAGTCGCAGGAAGAAACGTTCCATTACGCTGGTAAGCGCACAACATTATATATCTTTCTGTGATGAATACTAGGTTGTTGGGGGGCGGCACAGGCACACCCCAACAACCTAGTACTTCAATAGGGATTACCGTTGGTACGGCTAATTTAATAGAAAGGAAGGACAAGATCAAAGGGCTTCCATAATGCAAGAGCATAATGTACGTTGACTCAATTTTAAAGCAGCATATTTCACGATGGCAACATGTTACAATTACACTAAAAGTTACAAACGGTTTAATGAGTTATCAAGTTTTACTAACCATTTCATAAATGCTCTATGTGCCCTCCACCTGCTGTACGGACAACATCGAGACGATAGTTGAATTCGTCCCAAACGCCTCTCTCACGTTTTTCTCTGAGGTGCGTGATCGCACTGTGCTCTTCCCCTTACATAAACAGCCTGTTTCCTCAAAAAGACGGTACCAATGACGAATACTTTTTGACATTGGCGGATCAATGCCAAAACGCCATTGAAACACACGCTGAACCGCAATTACGGATTCAGTCTTGCTGAACTGCAGAAAGCAAAACTCCTTATGTTGCGGGGTCACCATCTTGCGAATGACTGAGGCTAGGGGCTGTTTGTGAGCTGGGAGAGGCATCTAGCGGTAATAATTTGAAACTTTATGCCCCGCCCTTTAAAGTGGTAAGCGTTTCATTCATGTGCGGTTCGTGGTTGCAGAGATATAGTGATTTCAAATCGGGTCCATCTTTTTAAAGCACCCTATATTTACGTGATCCAACCCAAAACAAACCCTCTATTATGGAGTTGTGTATGTGTAGTGAGATCGCAGATGTCACTGTATGGTGATGGCCCTAAAGGGGCACGGCGTGCGATGTACTCACATCGCGGACATCACGTTTGTAGCGACATCGTGTATGTCATGGTGTAATGCCGGCTCTAGCGAGGCACGGCGTGCAATGCATTGTCATCGCAGACACCCCTCGGTGGGTGTAGTACCAGCCCTAGAGGGGGCTCGGTGAGCGCTGGGATAGCCCAGTGGCACCACGCGTGGTGTGCAGTGCTGACTCCTACAGGAGGGAGTGTGAGAGTGTCAGCCATGGGATGATGGTTACCCGAGGCCATGGCATTCTGGTTGACCCTGGAAGGCACGTGACCAGTAAGATCTACACAAAGGCCCCCGGGTGGGGGCTTGGGGGAGATCACATGTCAGGGTAGATCCTACAGGAAGGGTCGAGAGACGACCCGAGGTTTCTCGAAGGTGGTCGTGGCGAAGGGCGGGGCCAGCCACGACCCAGCAGCATATTAACTGAGTCCGCACAGGGACCAGGGTTCAGCGTTGCTGCCGTAATTTGAAGATCTACGATCTACGTCCAAGAACAAGTCACCAACACGTGGACGAGGACTCCAGCTAGGGTCCTGTCCGTTGTAGCTACTCCCAGTAACAAGCGTAGTTAGCCTAGTGGTCCACCACCATAGGTTATCTGTGTTGTGTGTTGGTATTAATAAAGAAGTACGTCTGCGACTTAGTTGAATCCACTACATATGTATATGTTGTGTTTTTTTTAAGTGAAGAAAAGTTTTGAAATTCATATATTTTTCCCCAGACAAAGTTGGGTACTTCCTCCTAGTGCGTTCTATTGTTTTGCATCAAACTAGGACCCGCTTACTGTGTAATAGAAATGGTAGTTGCTGGTACACATCTATCTGTGTGTTGGCAAGCGTTGGGTGAAACCTGGCTGCTTATGAGAGACTATAAACCCGTAGGGCTGGAGGTTCGTGTAAAAAATATATATTTTTTGTCATTCTTGTCTATTGTGTGTATTAAAATAGCCGCACCAATGGTAATTTAAGTATTCTGCCCTTTACAGGCATGCATTTCAATGTATTATTTGATGATTCGCTTCCATGCAGCACTAAGACAGTAGATTAATTTTGAGCCACCATGTATAACATTAATCTTATGTCTCCTGACTTTTGGGCAACCGAGTATAATAACTTTGTGTGTCCTGACCTTTTAGGCCACCATGTAAAAAATAATTATACGTTTTCTGCCTTTTGAGCAAACATTTATAACAATAACTATATGTCTTGACTTTTGGGAGTCTGTGTAGTGACTGACTCGGAGACACTACAGTAGGAGGCACTATATGTATTGCAGCCCTCACAGATACGAGAGACATTAGGGTCAGGACAGCTAACAGGCTGCCTGACCAACAACGCTGACGAGTTGAAGATGGTGACGAGGACTCCGGCAGCACGACGGTTCTACTCCCAACCAACAGCCACCTTCGCTCGGGGTCCTCCTTTTATCCACCCAGCATGCCCCCCCCCCCCCCGCCTTTTGTAACGCCCTACCATCTAGAACTCACCAGAAGGTTCCCGGGCTTTACCACACGTCCCCTTTATCCCTCTTGCCTCGCGTTTCCTCTGTCCTGGCTCATGACCTCCTGTGGCAGACAGGGCTACTATATCTGCCGATCCCCCTCTGTGCCAGCAACCAGCACTATGTTCCATAGTGATGCATTCCCTGTCACTATATCACCCCCCCCCCCCCCCCCGTTAAAAAAAGCCATCCCGGCTTACCTCCATACCTCGCGCAGTGGGATAACAAACACAACAAACAACCGTCATCCCTCCCGCAAATTGAATTTAACAAGAACAAATAACCGCAACAGTAAAAAAAAATTGTGAACACACAGCAATAACCCAGCCCCTAGGAATATAACAACAGAGCTGGCCAGACGTCTTGTCAACTCGCAGCGCATATTGAAGAGCCGGGTTCAAGTTCAAGTTCATTTATTAGTTATAGCCCTGTGAGCCATTCGGCTCTTGAATCGGGTGCAACCGCAAACAAAAAAACTAAAACATGAACAATAAAACATCTTAAAGTGACTACGTGCAAACAGAAAATCCAAGAAAAGACAGCAAAGTATTCCAGAAAAAGTACCGTACACCAATGCTGTGTGCAAAATCCCAGTGGGATGCAAGTCAAATTAAAACTACAAGACAACTTAGATTTCGGCCATCAGTCTAACTCCGTACTACAACAAACAAACATGGCCAAACCAAAAAACTTTTCGAAATCACCAAAATAAAGCCATAAAAGCAATTACACAGTGATCATAGGAACTGTGACCGAATTTTCACAATAAACGACATACTACCAAACCCTGCAACCATAGCTGGCTGCATGAGTCACTCCACATACAACAAACTGCCTACCATCAAGGTATGGACGGTATTGCTGTACAAAATGTACAATTGCCAATAATTTGTGGTGCGTCATACAATAACGCTGCTCTGCGGGGGACAATACACGACTTCCGTAATCGACGACCCTCTCTACCATGTTCACCACCTGTGATAACAGAGCGCCGATTCCGGTGTCACTGGCTTCTTTGTCCAGCACAAATAGTAACGAAAAATTGGGGTACCCAAGGGGAGGTGCATTGACAAGGCCGTCGCACAGCGCAACAAAGACGGCCTCCTCCCACCAAAATCCTTGACATTTCGCAGTGAGAGCGTGGAGCTGTTTTGCGATCGTTGCAAACTTGGGCATAAAGCGGCGGGAATACGACGCGAACCCAACAAAACTGCGAACTTCACCCATCGACGTGGGGGTTGGCCATGTGTGCATACACGCAGTTTTTGTCGGGATCCATGGCTATTCCGGACTCGCTAACAATGGGACCCAAGTAGCGACCCGATTTTTGCAAGAGGTTACACTTTTGGAGTTTATTCTTGAGATTGGCCACCCGCACTCTGATAAACACCGATCACAACCTCTGCAGGTGCTCCTGGAAAATGCGTCCAAAAACGATCAAGTCGCCCAAATAAATAAGGCTTGAGTCCCATTGGAGGCCCACTAAAATCAGCTCCATAGGTTGCTGGAACGTGGCCGGAGCCGAGTGGAGTCCCATGGAAAGACAGTTAACCTGAAATAAAACCTGTGGTGTTCGGAAGAGGGTTTTCGGTTTGGAGCTCTCGTCTAAGGGCAACTGACAAACCCCTGACAACAAGTCAAGGGTGGAGAAAAACCACGCACCTCACAGGGCATCAAATGAATTGTCCATCCACAGGAGCGGGTATGCATCCTCAATGGAGACTTTGTTTAACTTGCGAAAATCTATGCAAAATCGCAAACTCCCATCATTTTTCTTAACACGCACAATGGGAGCTCCCCACGGACTGGTAGAAGGGGAGATGATATCGGTGGCCAACATCTCAACGACTGCCTGGCAAACATGGTCCTTTTCCTTGGGGCTAAGTCTATATGAATTTTGGCATATGGGAGCAGTGTTACCCGTGTCCATTTGGTGCTGCATCAGGGACGTGTGGCCAATGTCATATTTGCCCTGACTGAAAATGTCCGAGAATTCCGGGAGCAGTGCACATTACTCGCCCCGCTTCTCTCCGGATAAATCGTGATTTTAGGAGCACAGCGCATCCATCCACGACTCATCTGGCTCGCCTCCCCACTCCACCACGGTCACGACCTCCGTGGGCACAACGCTGGCCTCCCTGCAACACGCGGCCATCACGTGGACTAGAACCGTACTAGCCTGGAAAATCGATGCACCCAGACCGACATTCAACATTTGTAGGAAGGGTTCCTGGTCCCCCCCTACAATCATCTGGGCCCTTACCAATGCGAGACCTCGAACCGCTGTATTTGAAGGGGTTAAAGGAACCCCTCCCGCGCTGTCTTCACGATTAAGCTGCTTCCGCAGTCGCAAGGGCACCAGCATCTGTGCACCGGAAGGGATCGTGATGGTCTTTTTCATGAGGGCCTGAACCATGGCGTTGGCCATTCGCAATTGAGGCGGTAATGTTTAAAACGTCAATCGGCGCCCTGACGACAGCTCAATACACCCCTGGTCTACCAAAATATTAAGGGGCATCCTCCCTGTAAAATAAGTCCCCAATAAACAGGGCACAGCCAACGACTTTGAAACCAACACTGGGCCCGTCAATTCAATGTCCCCAATCCGTATTCACCGATATCTGGCCAACAATGCCCAAACTCCCATCATTAGCTGTGACACACGGTCTATTTACCGGCCAGAGACAACACACTTTTGGTGATAAAGTTTCATAAATAATTTCTAAAATAATGGTGGCAAATGCTCCCATGTCAATGAGCACCCGCAAGTCAGCACCCTGCACAGTCCCAATTACCGTGGACGATCCCGTCGCCGCCACGATTCTGTGCGCTAACGCGGTCAATTGCCCAGGCCCCCGCGGCCATCCTTCACATGCCGAAGTCTGATTTTTGCATGCCGTATCACAATGAGGGCCGATGGTGCATGAACCCGACACGGACTGAGATGAAGATACATGAGGTGACTGTCGGCCGGGTGTGTGATGCATCGCAACTTGCCTTTGGGCCCGGAGGAGCGGAGGTCGGCAGAGTGAAGGACGGCGAAGACGGGAAGAACTACCCTCGGTCAGCGCGGCATCCCTTGGAGATGTGGCCCATAAGCTGCACTTGAAGCAAGTAACAAGGACCCCTCCACGGTGGAGGAGAGGTCCTGCTCTGTCGATCCTACTCATGCTGTTGTCCCACGCCGACTCTCCCGCGCGGACTCCAGGCGATCGAAGAGCAGGCTTGCAAAGGCTGTTGCTGCTCTGGGTCGTCCTCCTCTCCTGCGAATCTTGCACAGGCGGCTACCCCGGCTCGCCGCTGCAGGTTGTAGTGGGCCTGGATGCATCGAGCCACCTTGAGTGAATTAAGGTCGTCTTCCTCTGTGGCAGGTAGAAAAACGTTCATCTCCTGGGCCAGCGACAACAGTTGCTCCAGCACCAGGGAGTCCAGCGCTGCTTCCTCCATCTTGGGATATGCGGCTTGGGCCAGCAATAGCAGCGCGCTGCGGAAGGCGAGGGGTGTTTCGGTCTCCACCCGACTGCGCATCGCGAACTTTCGCCGCATGTTGGATGGCGGGTCAAAAATCGCCGCTATCTGGGCGTATGCCTGGAGCAGCGTCACCCTGTCTGCCGGGGGAATCGCATAGAATGCCGCCAGGGCATCGTTGTCCAGAGTGGTCGGCAGAGCCCACAGCACCTCCCCATCGGACCACCCAGTGAGCTCACAGGTAGTGGCGAAGCAGCGCTGGAAGGCTGCTCAGTCGCCCCCCTCAGCGGAAAACTCCCGCACAAATGGCAGCCGCTTCATGAGGGAAGGCATCTCGGCGTTGGCAGGAAATCCATTTTGGTGAGAATCGATTCCTGCCCAATTGGAAAGCTGGTGGCGCCACTCCCAGCAGGCAGAATGGTGGCCGCTCGTGCGGGATGGAGCTCCGCCGCTTCCTGGGCTTGGTCAGCGGTGACGGCAGAGCTGCTGACCCAGTTCTCCCAGGCTCCAACATGTTCCTCTGGTTCCTCCAGCCCGAGCTGCACAACCAGCGCCGCCACCGTGGAAAGCAAGTCCGCGAGGCGCGCGTTGCGTACACGCCGTCCTTTGCCGGTCGGCGGCAACGCGGAGTCGCCTTGCCTCGCACAATCACTGCCCTGCATCCATAATTGCCTAACGGGCCTTCTCCGTCTCACTCGATGTCCCCCAGCAACAGCAGCATGTCCCGATATGACCCCACGTGTTTACAATTACTCCCCTTGGCGCGCGTTAAACCACTACATATGTATTATAATAATAACCCTTTGTGTCCTGACTTTTGTGCCACCCTGTAAACAGTATGTGTCCTGACCTTTGAGCCACCCTTTATAACATTAACCCTATGTTTCCTGAATTTTGGCCCACCCAGTATAATAACCCTATGTGTCTTGACTTTTGGGCCACCCTGTATAATAATAACGCTATGTGTCCTGACTTTTGGGCCACCCTGTATAAGAAAAGCCTATTGTGTCCTGACTTTTGGGCCCCATGTATAACATATATATCTGCCTTGCGTTTTGCCATATCCTGTTTAATAATAACCCTATGTCTCCTGACTTTTGGGCCACCCTATATAACGATAACCATGTGTGTTCTGACTTTGTGGCAACCTTCAGCACCGTAGTCGTGAGGTATATCAGTCTCTCCGATCTTACATTTACATGCAAATTACAGATTGACATGCTAATCTTCGTTAAATTCTTGAGAAGGATTAGCATCTTGATAAAGCTATGACAAAAGCATATGTTAGTCAGTCCCCTTCTCAACTGAGATTGCTCTTCTGCATAATTCTTCAAATTTGCAGCCCATCTAACCCCATGGGACTCTGGCAAAAATACAAAGAGGGCATGAGTGAGGACATCCTCCACAAAGCTCAACGAGAAAATCCAAACCTCGACCTCACCTTTGCTGATGTCATCTTTAACCAGACCCGTACCCTCTTTGAGAACAAACTTCACTCCATTGGTGGAAAAGACCTCACGTCTATCGGACTTCAACACCCTACAGGGACAACCTGCATGCCCTTACTCAAGAGATCCTACGTGAAATATCCTATGATAGTTTATAGCTTCTTAAATTTATTGAGGCAAATGAACAAAGCTGATGGATGCACAAAGAGCAGCCTACACGAAAATCTTGAAAGACATTGAGTCTCAAAATGGAGGCATATTTTTCCTTGATGGACCTGATGGTACTGGGAAGACCTTTGTTCTCAACCTGCTCCTCGCTAAGGTTCGCCAGAGGGAGAAAATTGCTCTAGCTGTGGCATCATCAGGGATTACGGCAACTCTGCTTACTGGAGGAAGAACTTCCCATTCCACATTTAAGCTTCTATTGGATCTATCTCGACAAGAAAACCCTGTTTGCAATATTTTAAAGCGGACTGCCCTTGCACAAGTCCTGTTTAATTGTGAATTAATAGTGTGGGATGAATGCACCATGTCCCACAAGGGAGCATTTAAGGCTGTCAACAAAATTTTGCAGGACCTCTGCGTCAATTCCAGCATTATGGGTGGTGTAACTTTTCTCATTGCTGGTGACTTCCAACAAACCTTACCTGTTGTACTTCGATGAACCAAGGCTGATGAGTTAAATGCCTGCATCAAGTCATCATTCCTCTGGAGGCACGTGATGAAACTGAGACTAACTACAAACATGCGTGTATATCTGCATAGAGACCAAGAGACAGGCAACTTTGCTGAAGCTCTACTTGACATTGGAAATGGCAGTATTGTTGCTGACAGATGGACTTATGACCATGTCTAAAGGCATCCTTTCCACTTCGGAACAGGAACTGGAGGAAAAAGTCTACCCAAACATGTGTAATGAGAGCGCCATCGTCTGGATTACTCATGGGGCATGTATTTGATTCTACAGCCATACTTATCCAGAGCGAGGTTTATATCTGGGTGAGAGTTGAGAGGCGGTTCCACCAGGGAGGCTTCGAGAACGTTCGGGAAGGTTCTGGAGGGGGCGTGGCCAGAGGCAAGGCTTAGACCCGGGTAGGGGGATATAAGGGGACACGGAGCAATGTGAGGGGGTCGATGTCGAAGATTGAAGAGGAGCCCCGCTGCTGCTGCCCCTCCATCTCTATCCACCACGTGCCGGCTCGTCCTCCAGCCGCCCAGCCGCTCCTTAGCGAACCGTCAGCTAGCAGTACGCTGGAGAGCGGCTGAGTGGCACGTGGCGCGGGGCAGCGTAGCTACACGAGGAGTGGACGCCGCAGGGAAAGAGACGTAGACGTCTGGCTGTACTAAGCTTTATTAATAAACATCTTAGATTTCTTACCGTGTCGGAGGCCACTCATTTCACATGCAACAACACTTTGAAGATGTTATCTGGCTATGGGAGAGGACCATTTTGGCTCCAAGAAATTATTCTGTTCACAGATTCTGTTCACAGAATCATTTATTTCATTCACAGAATCATTTGCATGTTGTTGCACAAATTACCTGAATAGAACAAGTCCCACAAATCTATTGACTCAGTGTTGGACCATTATCAAATTGTTCACTATCCAGTTGAATTCTTGAAATCTCTGTGGCTCCCGGGTGTTCCACCACACAAGTTACTACTAAAAATTGGGGCACCTGTCTTGCTATTGTAGTGGTGATAACTACTCGCTGTTCGCAAGCTGTGAGAGAGCGGATCGTAAACAAGGTTTTCCCGCTCAATCAAACGGTCAGGGTCAAATGGGGTAAGGTAGGATCCAAACGCCAGATTGGGAAGGACCAATCGGAGGGTTCAACAAGGTGACTGGGGATTGGACAACCCGGCCACGAACAAGTATAAAAGCCAGAGCGCTGAGAGCTCTTGGCCAGTTCTGCTACACGAAGACCCAAGTCGGCCAAAGACATCTAGGACCCTGGACCAAGCCCTCCAGCCCTTATCAGGGCTAGGGCTCAGTGTAACCAGTCGTCGGGGAGAGATCCGCTAGGTCCAGCCAGAGGACGCTGGGATAGCAGGGAGATTAAATAGCCTGCAAGGTCTGGAGGCTGTACCTCCTTAGAATAGGAGCTAAGCATGAGCGTGGAGCTGTACAAGGTCCGGAGGCTGTACCTCCTCAGGGTAACGGGTGAGGGGACCGTATACCCCTTTGTGTCATAGGGACTGTGTAATAAGACAATAAACAGTGTGTGCCATAAAGAAGTTTATAAGTCCGTCCTTTACAACACTACACTATTGAGAAACTTGGACCCACCTAGACTATGCAATGGCACAAGGTTAATTGGCAAAGATTTACATTCAAATTTTATCAAAGCTACAATCATTAAAGGCAATTATAAAGGTGAAGACTTCTTTCTCCCTCGCATACCTATAATCTCAAACGACACAGTTTTTGAATGTATGAGGCTTTAATTCCCCATCCAGCTCAGCTTTGCGATGTCCATGAACATGGCGCACGGACAATCTTTAAAAGTGGTGGGACTGAATTTCTCAACTCCGTGCTTTTCTCATGGCCAAATTTATGTTGGATGCTGTCGTGTAGGAAATGTCAAATATTTACATTACTTTGCACCAGCAGGTAAGACCAGAAACATTGTTGACAAAGAGGCTCTTTGATAGGGGGGTGCGGCTCAGCAAAAAGTGGTATTTTCATTATTTTGGAGAATCCATATTTTGTGTTTCATTACTTTGGAGAGGCTCTTGCTTTGGTTGGGGGTGCGACTCGCCTCCCACGTGTGCTGCTTGACCCCACGCCTGCCTGGGGGGGGGCAGTTTGGCTGTTGGCGAGTGCTCGTTGAGCCGCGCCCACACCTCGCTGCCCTGTGCGGCCTTCACATCGCTTCCATCCCGGGTCTCCTGCCTGCTCCCGCGCCTGCCGGCTACCATTTCGGTGGCCTGGCTGCTGGCCACTGTTCGTGTCAGCGCTCATGAAGCACGGCTTCTTCGCTGTCCCACATCCATGACTGTCTGCGTTTCCTCAAGAACCTTACTACAGCACTATGAAAAAGTGCAGCAACAAAGACTCCAATACATAGGTCTTTTTATACCATTAACCATATACTTATGACTCATAGGATTCAATACAAGACAAAGGCATATCATACAAGTTAAGTATGACCTTCATCTTTGATTACACTGCACTTGTGATGCCGCCGCCACGAAGCCGCTCGGCGGGCACCCCATCCCCGACCTCGCCACCACCAAGTGATGGAATCGACCCCGCGTCCCCCCCACCTCACCTCACATAAACACACCCGCACGCATTTCCCCCCACCCCCCCCC
>CM025680.2:831461-844928 GCA_014621495.2 Entosphenus tridentatus | reverse complement strand
CCGCACGCATTTCCCCCCACCCCCCCCCATAGAGCTCCGAGGGGAGGTCACCTGGCTGACCGGTTTTAACCCGAGAAGCCCTTATCGGGATAACTTTCACGGTTTCCGGCGACCAGGGAATTGGACGACCTCCCCCGATGCTGCTTCGCACCGTGGCGCTGTAACCTGAGTTGAGAATACCCGGTCACGGCGGGGGCCACCCGGCCCCCACGGTTGAAACGCACCCCCACACACACACGTATCGACGAGGCAGGCAGAGGAAGAGCGAGACGGCATAATTGGCATAACAGGAGGCACGCGGAGGCTTGCGCACGAATTCCCACGACAGAGCCTTTGTGATGGACACTGCGGCATAATTGGCATAACAAAGGCACCATGCATTCTTCCGCGCAGTCAAGCCGACCACCCATTGTGATGAGAGGGCATGAGAATGTGACTAATTAGAATATGTGCCGCGCATAAGCGCCGGAGGAGCGAAGAGGGCTGAGGCGGCAGGGCCTGGGACGGGGAGATAGGATAAAAAGCGAACATAACGAGGCAGAGGTTCTCTTCTTACTCCAAGAAGCCAGCGTTCAAGACGTCTCCCAGCTCTGCCCTCCGGACGTCCGTGCGACGTGTCGAGGCAAGCAGCGAGGAAAACCCACGGAACTTCGAGTGCCTCAAACCGTGAGTGAGGAGGTAAAAGCATTTCGTAGGCAGATAAATAGAGAATAGACCCAGGGGTATCTGAGTAGGCAAGCCTCGTCGATGCACACTAATTTAACAACAATTCACAGGCAGACGGTAATAAATCATTAATAGCTGATCGTGGCCTCATGTGATCTCGCTGAGAAGTGTGAACGCGGGTGGTGCTGAGTATACATTTGCTCGCCACGTGTGAGCGCTGCGCAGAGCGGCGCGAGGGAAGGGGTTGCGTTTGGAGTGTGCGGTACTGTGTATACGTACACGTAGCGAGTGAGTGCGAGCGAAGCTGCGTGAGGGGGAGTATGGCGTTTGATTGGGAGTGCTGCGCGAGGCTGTATGGGTAGGGGCATCGCGTTTGAACGCCGGCGAAACCCTAGTGGGTATTAGGGCGGTGCGGTAACGCAACCGGAATAGGGGATGCAGGCGGGGGCGACCCCAGGGGCCAACGGCCCCCACACACTGATTCAAAGGTGCATTAACAATTGTTTGCATTTTTTTTCTTCCTTGGTTGTTTCCCTAACATGACGTACATAGAAAACTAATCTTTAAAAAATGAGTTAGCAAATATAAAAGTTCAAATGTGCGTGTAAGTCGATGTCTGTGTGTGTAAATCCATGTGTGTGTGTGTGTAAGTGGATGTGTGTGTATTTTCTGTCCGTTTGCTACAGCAGAGGTGTAGGGAATTCCAACAAGACCTACATCTCTGCTTTATTGACCTGGTCAAGGCCTATGGTACCATCAGTAGGCCTGGGCTCTGGGTTGTTCTGCGTGCTTTCGGAGTCCCTGACCCTCTGCTCACGATCATTAAAGACCTTCATGATGGTGAGCGGGCCCGGGTAAAACTACGTGGCCGGGAGTCAGAGCCTTTCCCTGTACATCTTGGAGTGCGACAGCGATGTCCTCTGACTCCCACATTATTTAATATTTATTTTGACCACGTAGTTCGTGAAGCCTTCAATAGCTGTATCGGGGGAATTTCCATTTGGTACAGATATAATGGGAGGCTGATCGATGCCCGGGTGCTCAGTCGAGCGGCAATATATTTTCATCGGTTGCGTAACGCTGTGTGGAAGCTACCTGGTCTGTCGCTCCGCACGAAGCTTCAGGTCTTCTCGGCCACAGTCATTCCCTCCCTTCTCTACGCTTGTGAAACGTGGACCCCCCCTAATGGAGCATCTTCGCCGGTTGGAAACATTTAGGCTGGCCTGCCTACGATCCATCCTGGGTTTAACCAGGCTGGATTGTGTGAGGAGCTCACAAATCCTTGAAAGATCTGGGCAAAGTCCCATCGGTGAGCTCCTCCGGCAGGCAAGGCTGCGTTGGCTGGGTCATGTAGCCTGCATGCCCAGCCACCGCATGTCTAAACAGCTTTTGTTCGGCCGAATCGAGGGGGCTAAACGGGCACGGCACGGGCTAGAGAAGAGATGGAGTGATGTGGTACAGGAGGACGTGGAGCTGAGTGGACTTGCTGATGACTGGTACCAGCGGTGTCAAGATCGGCCTCTGTGGAGGAGGCTCGTGAAGGACGCTACTGAGCAGTTGGAGGCAGTCGCCCTCCAACAACAACAGAGGGCGGAGGAGCGACGCTCACAACAATGAGCGGAGCGCCGGGTGGCTAAAGCACAGCAAGTTGGCACAGTAGGGGGCACAGGTGGTGCATCAGCCAGTCATCTCGGTCATCTCAGTCAGTCGACCCGTGGCACCTGGGTCTGCCCTGTGACCTCCTGCCAGCGGGCGTTCGACACTTCACGTGGCCTCAGGGTGCACATGGCTTGGCACAAGCGTCGTGGTGATGTTACCGCCACTTATTGGCGAATGGCGGTTGTTATTGTTGTGTGTGTCAGTCGCTATGTGTGTGCGTGTATAAGTCGATGTGTGTGTTAGTTGATGTGTGTTTGAGTCCATATGTGTGTGTGTAAGTTGATGTGTTTGTGTGTGTGGGTCGATGTCTGTGTGTGTCTAAGTGGATGTATGTGTATGTGTCTTTTTCGCCCGGGCAACGCCGGGTACTTCCCGCTAGTCCTTTATAATAACAACCTTATGTGCCATGACGATTTGACCAAACTGTATCATAATAACGTTATGTGTCCTGACTTTTGGGCCACCCTGTATAATAATCTTGTGTGTATTTTCTGTTGTGCCACCCTGCATAACAATCCTGTGTGTCCTGACCTTTGGGCCACCCTGTCTAAAACCCCTATGGGTCCGCACTTTTGGGCCACCCTGTATAATAATAGTAATAATAACCATGTGTGAATTCCTGCAGTCACGAAAGTTTTAAGTGAAAATCTAATCCCAGTCCTCACCCTGCTCGCTCTCTCACTTTACCACTCCATGTTACGTCATTGTCGCGAGACGCTCGGGGGTGTGTACCCCGCTAGTGACGTCATGTAACCAGTAAAATCATAATTTAGGCAAAGCCACGCGCAATCACTCCCAATAAGGGCCTGCTTCATACATGCCATTTAGCTTAGCCATTAAATCTGTCGCGAGTTCATTGTGTCCGGTTCAGCAGCCACGCCCATTTACTCAAAGTCAGGGCTTGATTCATTAACATAATTTATTCAACGTGTAGGCGGTAAACTCGCTAGTGACGTCATGCAATCTCCACCGCGCGAATCCGCGTGACGTCACGAGATCCTGGAAAGCTGCTCGCCACTCAACTGAGATCCGAGGTGAGAAGTTCACATTGTGGTGGTGGTCGTGGTTTTTGGTGGTGGTTTTTGTTTATTGAGGTGCAGCCTCGCTTCTTCTATTGTTCTTCTCAGGATATCAATTGAGTGCAGCAGCGAGTAATGTAATCGATGTACAGGTTGGAACATTACAAAGTGTGGCCTAGCCATGCTGGCCTTGCCTCCTGCTATCGCCTGATTGTATTTGCTTTAATTTTTGTTAATTTTTATTTGTCCACCTGGCTGATTACTTTAAAACCATGTTCTTAAATTTTTTTTTAGTATTTTGAGCTATATATCTCTTTCAGAAGTGACCTGCCCACAACGAAGTGGCTTGTCATCGTGTGGAAATTTACAGCAGCCAAATGCTCTAAACGACCACGCAGAAAGAGAGACACGCAAACTCAAAATAAACACGCGTCAGCGTCGGGATCCAACTCACGACCTTCTGTATACCGGGCGATGTAGTGAAAATCTCGCCAGCGTGGTGCACACTCAAGTGCTTTATCACACTGAGTCTCTTTACTTCAGTTCAGGAGCGTCCTGCTGAGTTGGTTTGGCATTCGGGGGGAGGGGCGATGCTTATCGCGTATTCCCGATTGAGTAAGCTGGAGGCATTTGTTCAGCATTGAAATATTTGGACGATACCAGTTCAGAAGTTTATTTCAGGGTCAGAATACGTTTATTTCCCCAGTTAAGTCCATTGAACTAAGAAGCTTATTTTCAAGGGCGACTCAGCCGGCAGACATCAAAGCATTTAATAATTAAGCTCACTAACTGGCCCACTCACTCATCCGTCCACTCACTCATCTACTCATCCACTCTCCCACCCACCCACTCTATAACTCGCTTACTCATCCATCCACTCTCCCACTCACTCATCCATCCACTCTCCCACTCGCTCATTCACTCTCCCACTCGCCCTCCCACTCGCACTCGCCCTCCCACTCGCCCTCCCACTCACCCACACTCACTGGCCCACTCACTATCAGAAGTGAATTTCACGAGTAACACGCTATTTTTTAAGGGCGACTTGGCGGGCAGACATCAACGCATTCCAAAATTACAGGTTAACAAAACAAACTTAATAGAAATTCTGTTGAGGGAATAGGTTTTCTCTTTTTTTCTGTAAAAAAAAAGGTGTTAAGATTTTGATTTAAAGCTTTCGTGACTGCAGGGATTCATATTCTTGGTTCTTTCGGTAAAGTCACGTAGAAGGGATGTAATAAAATAAAATAAAAATCTTGTTTTATATTTTTATTATTTCCCTTCTACGTGACTTTACCGAAAGAACCAAGAATATAGGTGTTAAGATGTTAAAACACCAAACTGAAATCTTTTACGCCTTTTGGCATTCTCTGGTAAAACACCTTTTCAGACTAGGCTCCAAAGAAAGCTGTCTCTGGTGTGGACCAATTAGTTTCAAAGACAATGCACATATGGGCAAGCATGTTTTTTTTTGCATTTTGACCACAAGTAGTGTGGTTAATGCAGACATGATTCCTTGTTAAAAGGTTTCAGTTTGGTGTTTTAACATCTTACCACCTGTTTTGTTGCCAGAAAAAAGGGCAAAACCTATTCTCATATTTTGGTACTGGCAAAGGATGAAGCAATTATGTTGTAAAATTACATTCCCATTCAAACTTTAGTGATTTTAATAATATAGTCAGTTTAAATTAGGTTATAGATGGCAGAATTGAGATGCGAAAAGATGATACGTGGTTCCAAACCTTTGGGCAGTTACATCTGGGAAACTGTTAACAGACAATCAGTCATACAGGAACCCCTAGACTCGCAGAGACCCACAGACCCGTACAGAGACCCACAGACTCGCAAAGAGACCCAAAGAATCGCACAGAGACCCAAAGAATCGCACAGAGACCCAAATAATCGCACAGAGACCCATAGACTCGCACACAGGCCCACAGACTCACTTAGACAATCAGATCCACGTCACAGATTTTTCGGACTGTCCAATAGTTTAATAACAAGTCAAATAAAGAGCAACTCTAGATGGAAAAAATTGCCTTGTAAATAAAAAATATCATGTGGTTAATACAGACTTGATGTTTGTGGTAAAATATACCACAGGAATGTGTGGTTAATGCAGACTTAATGCAGCCTTGCAATAGGTATCTGTTTGCAAATTGGACTATGTACTTTATTCATTTCTATTTATTTTTCGTGAATTGCTTACCTTTCATCTATTTTGCACTCCTATCGTTTTTTGTATGTTAGTTGAAGTTCTTTCACACCGTAGTAGCCAACCAAGACAGATTATGATTTTAAAGATTCTGATCTTAACACCTGTCTTTTTGCCGAAAATGTTAAAGCCTTTTCTTCTTTTATCAAAATAGTTGTATCATCATACATTTAAACCATGACGCCAGTACACAATGGCCTACTCATGAAAAATAACTCGAGAACAAATGACTTGAACATCTATATGGAAGCATATGGTGCATGTTGGTGTGTATAATATGCCTGCAATATTCATAATATTTATAAAAGGGAAATTTGTGAATGTGTGTCTGTTCAAAATGTTTAGCATACTTTCCGACATGCAACAAACTTTAAATTTGGCATGTGGGTAGTTTCCAGACTGTACACAATGCAAAAAGTATCAAAATAGACTTTTATATTAAATTTTTTGGGGCGTGGGGGGGGCGCAATAATTAAATATTTGGCACGCAAGTGAGCGGTGACGTCACATATCTGTCATGTCACCCGCATGCGGCAGCGTTACGCAGTGTGCCTGCCGACGTCACGCATCCCCCCCAAACCCTCCGCGTAGATCGTGTATCCCGCACAAATGCGCGGCTGGGGGGGGGAAATAATGGATGTAATATACTAGGCTACACACTTTTAATTTGCTATGTGGCTAGCTCCCATACTGTTCACTATGTTAAACGTATAAAAATAGACTTGTATTTTGGGGTGGGGGGGGGAATGACCATGAAGTGTGTGGCGTCAACCCGCATACAGGACTGGCGAGAATCCATATCTGGTGAGCGTTTGTGGTATCGATTAAACGGGAATAGGCCGATTCTAAAGAAATCTACAAACTTCCATTCCTTTGCTCGATTTAAAGAATCGAAGCTTGGCGCGCAAGCGTTAGTTTTTTTCCACCGCGTGTTGGTTATTATTTTATTTTTAATTAATGAGATAATGATCAAAGTTTTATTTTCATTTGTGTTTGTTATATTTTTAAGTTTTGAGAAGTTTTCAAATATGTTTTTCCCCTGGGCAATGCCTGATACTTCTCGCTAGTACAATTATAATTAACATTTATAAAGGGCTACATTTCATCTCTGGATCCCACCAATCCGTGCCGTGTATCAAAAGTACGAAACATACACATCCTCCAGGGTAAACAGCCAGAACTCAAGGGCGGGTAAAGCATAATTTACCCACTAACTCAGTCACTCACTCACTGTATGACCCACTCACTCACTCCCTACTCAATCAGTCACCTCACCCACTCGGTAACCCAATCACTCACCCACTCGCTCAGGTAAATGGCGAAACTAGGCGGGGTATGAAGATCAGTTTACAGAGGTGAGTTTTAAAGACAGACTTAAATATATCTAACAACTCTGATTGTCTTACTAATCAGTGGCCACGAAATTTCACCAGAGTGTTGAACCCAGAATATTGTCATTGGTGACATTTGCAATGTGTGGGCAAAACCTTCTCTGGAACTGGGAGAGGAAGCAGTTTGACCAGTAGCTTCTGCAGTCAGTCGGTGTATGTTCCTTTGCACTCATACTGGTAGAGCTCACTTTGTGGCGAATGGTGGCTGTTGTGTGCGGAAATGTAACCAATAGCACGCTGCGCTACGAACCAAGCAACACGAGTTCGATTCCCATTCACTGCCACCAACACCAGTGACTATCTGAACCAGACTTGGTCCTCCATTGATCGACTCAGCTTCAAATGAGTACCTTGTGCAGTGTATAAACATCGCCAGTGGGGAAACAAAAGCGGTCGGGTGTGGTGCTGGCCATACACCCACTCCTGAACTTTTTGTTAAGGCTAAATTGTGGTTCTTTGTTGCGGGTAACTGTGTGTATGTGTGTGCAATGGAATATGGTCATGTGTGTTAATGCATTTTAGTTGACTGCGAGTGTAAGTTAACACTTAACCTTGTTTTTTTATTTGCATTTTTAGCCACTTTTAGTATTACTGCTTTTGTAGAGCGTGTTTTGGGAGTGTGTTAACGGGCTGGGTAGCTAACACACGGGTTTGTGTATTTTAATGTGTGTGTTTGTGTATATGTATTTGTTGGTCCAGCAAAAAACAACCCCCTACCTCCTCGTGGTACTGGATGGCAACGCTGTGGTGGGCAGTGCCTTGGGGGGAAGGACAATTTAGATTGGCCTTTCCCTTCATGGTGTTTGTAACCACCACAGTGGCGAAATGTGGGCTCTGGACGGGTGCGAGGGGCTGGTAGCCCCACCACCTTCAATTAACTACCACGAGTTAAAAAATGTATTAAGCTTGTGCCAGAGACCCGGGGGGACAGGCGTCTATGACGTCTTCTGACCAAACCCCATTTGATGGAGCCAGGAGAATGAATCCTTACCCTCAGCGCTCCTCCAGAAAGAACATAAGACCTCCATTTCTTCTTTATTGACCTGGCCAAGGCCTTTGATACCATCAATAGGCCTGGGCTATGGGTTGTTCTTCGTGCTTTCGGAGTCCCTGTCCCGCTGCTCACGATCATTAAGGACCTTCATGATGGTGAGCGAACCCGGGTAAAGCTACGTGGCCGAGAGTCGGAACCACTCCCTGTACACCTTGTGGTGTGACAGAGATGTTCTCTGGCTCCGACATTATTTAACATCTATTTCGACGACGTTGTTCGTGAAGCCTTTAATAGCTGTAACGGAGGATTTTTCATCTGATACAGATACAATGGGAGGCTGATTGATGCCCGGGTGCGGTCAAGGGCTGGCTCCCTATTGGTCAACCACGTTATGTATGCCGACAACCTGGTAATTACAGCTCACTCAGAGGAGGAGTTGGAGGCGCTGCTGCTGAAACTGGAGTGTGCCTCTAAGAGTTGGGGCCTTACAATCAGCCCCACCAAAACGAAGCACCTGCCTGGGTATTTTGTACAATCAGGCATTCCACCCCCACAACTCCCAATCGGTGATGGGGCAGTTGTGGAGAGAGTGGAGAGTTTTCCATACCTGGGCAGTGTGCTCATGACCGGCTCCGGTTTAACAGCAGAGGTCTCATTCCGAATCAGTCGAGCGGCATTATCTTTTCATCGGTTGCGTAACGCTGTGTGGAAGTTACCTGGTCTGTCGCTCCGCACGAAGCTTCGGGTCTTCTCGGCCACAGTCATTGAAATATCTTCACAGGTCAGAAACATTTAGGCTGGCCTGCCTACGATCCATCCTGGGTTTAACCAGGCTGGATTGTGTGAGGAGCTCACAAATCTTTGAAAGAGCTGGACAAAGTCCCATTGGTAAGCTCCTCCATCAGGCAAGGCTGTGTTGGCTGGGTCATGTAGCCGGCATGCCCAGCCACCGCATGTCTAAACAGCTTTTGTTTGGCCGAATCGAGGGGGCTAAACGGGCACGGCACGGGCTAGAGAAGAGATGTGGTACAGGAGGATGTGCAGCTGAGTGGACTTGCCGATGACTGGTACCAGCGGTGTCAAGATCGGCCTCTGTGGAGGAGGCTCATGAAGGACACTACTTGACAGTTGGAGGCAGTCGCCCTCCAACAACAACGTAGGGCAGAAGAGGGGCCGCTCACAACAACGAGCAGAGCGCCGGGTGGCTAAAGTACAGCAAGTTGGCACAGTAGGGGGCACAGGTGGTGCTTGAGCCAGTCATCTTGGTCAGTTGGCCCGGGGCACCTGGATCTGTCCTGTGACCTCGTGCCAGCGGGCGTTCGACACTTCACGTGGCCTCAACGTGCGCAAAGCCTGGCATAAGCGTTGTGGTGACGTCACCGCCACTTAGTGGCGAATAGCGGTTGTTGCTGTTGTATTTGTTGCTTTTGCTATGCCTTTAATATTCCAGGAGGTAACCACACTGTCAGTGGTTGGCTGGTGCACCATCTTGTGACAAAGTGTGAACCCAGAATATTGTGAGTGAAATTTGCACGGCTTGGGCAACCCAGAGTCTAAGAGCAGTTTTAGTGCCAGGAATAATGGACTTCCAAAGGAAGGTGCTGAGGAAGGGTGGTGATTTTACACAGGTTGCAATACGGAACATTATTACAACAGCATGGACTAAACGATGATTTCTGCTGGATTGGATGAAGATCTAACGTTCGACCACACTGATTGCCAGATAATGAATATTCAGCCTGCCAGACCTGCAGAGAAGAAGCTTGCAAAGCCCAGTTGTGATTTTCTGGCCAGGGCAGTTTTGAGCAAATGCCATACAGTCGACCCTTGAATATCACGGGTTTATTTTTTGCAGTTTCACCTATAACGGGCAACCTCTTTGCATACCAATTTGCACTTTCGTGGCTATACTGTTCTGGGAAGGAGCGCGGGGTGGGTGAGGAATGCGAGGAAATCGGTGGTACCTCAACCTTTTCCATGTACAGTGAGGGAAAAAAGTATTTGATCCTCTGCTGATTTTGTACGTTTGCCCACTGATAAAGAAATGATCAGTCTATAATTTTAATGGTAGGTTTATTTGAACAGTGAGAGACAGAATAACAACAACAAAATCCAGAAAAACACATGTCAAAAATGCTATAAATTGATTGGCATTTTAATGAGGGAAATAAGTATTTGACCCCCTCTCAATCAGAAAGATTTCTGGCTCCCAGGTGTCTTTTATACAGGTAACAAGCTGAGATTAGGAGCACACTCTTAAAGGGAGTGCTCCTAATCTCAGCTTGTTACCTGTAAAAAAGACACCTGTTCACAGAAGCAATCAATCAATCAGATTCCAAACTCTCCACCATGGCCAAAACCAAAGAGCTCTCCAAGGATGTCAGGGACAAGATTGTAGTCCTACACAAGGCTGGAATGGGCTACAAGACCATCGCCAAGCAGCTTGGTGAGAAGGTGACAACAGTTGGTGCGATTATTCACAAATGGAAGAAACACAAAAGAACTGTCAATCTCCTTCGGCCTGGGGCTCCATGCAAGATCTCACCTCGTGGAGTTGCAATGATCATGAAAACGGTGAGGAATCAGCCCAGAACTACACGGGAGGATCTTGTCAATGATCTCAAGGCAGCTGGGACCATAGTCACCAAGAAAACAGTTGGTAACACACTACGCCGTGAAGGACTGAAATCCTGCAGCACCCGCAAGGTCCCCTTGCTCAAGAAAGCACATATACATGCCGTCTGAAGTTTGCCAATGAACATCTGAATGATTCAGAGGACAACTGGGTAAAAGTGTTGTGGTCAGATGAGACCAAAATGGAGCTCTTTGGCATCAACTCAACTCGCCGTGATTGGAGGAGGAGGAATGCTGCCTATGACCCCAAGAACACCATCCCCACCGTCAAACATGGAGGTGGAAACATTATGCTTTGGGGGTGTTTTTCTGCTAAGGGGACAGGACAACTTCACCGCATCAAAGGGATGATGGACGGGGCCATGTACCGTCAAATCTTGTGTGAAAACCTCCTTCCCTCAGCCAGGGCATTGAAAATGGGTCGTGGATGGGTATTCCAGCATGACAATGACCCAAAACACATGGCCAAGGCAACAAAGGAGTGGCTCAAGAAGAAGCACATTAAGGTCCTGGAGTGGCCTAGCCAGTCTCCAGACCTTAATCCCATAGAAAATATGTGGAGGGAGCTGATGGTTCGAGTTGCCAAACGTCAGCCTCGAAACCTTAATGACTTGGAGAAGATCTGCAAAGAGGAGTGGGACAAAATCCCTCCTGAGATGTGTACAAACCTGGTGGCCAACTACAAGAAACGTCTGACCTCTGTGATTGCCAACAAGGGTTTTGCCACCAAGTACTAAGTAATGTTTTGCAGAGGGGTCAAATACTTATTTCCCTCATTAAAATAAAAATCGATTTATAACATTTTCTACATGTGGTTTTCTGCTTTTTTGTTGTTGTTATTCTGTCTCTCACTGTTCAAATAAACCTACCATTAAAATTATAGACTGATCATTTCTTTGTCAGTGGGCAAACGTACAACATCAGCAGGGGATCAAATACTTTTTTCCCTCACTGTAAGCATTTAGCCTTAACAGACTGTTAGGGCAAGTGTTGTTCGCAAGTAGCACCTATAAAAGTCGGCACAGCACACAAAGGGGTAAGTTACTAGCACCATTCCTGGCTGCCTTTCTCTCCCCAGTGGTGATGCTTACACAACACACCAGGTACTTATTTGAGGCTGAGTCGACCTGGGAAGGCCCAGGGCCAATTTAGATAATCGTCATGGTTTTGGGCGTGAGCGGAAAGTGAATTCAGGTTGCTGTGTTCATAGCTCAGCACGCTAACCGAATCACTTCCACTCTCCACTCACGCACACACATCGTCATCATTGTAGGTAGAGTATTTATAATCTTATTTATTGTCTTGGAATGTTTTTTAGATTGAGTTTCTACGTGTTTTTTTTTATTGTTTTGCCTTTAGTTTGGTTGGCATACAATACTGTACTTCAATTGTGATGTGTTTTTTTGGTTGCCGTTTACCTAAACCCGATTGTTTAGGTAAGACTTAAGTATTTGTAGTGACTGAATGTCACTGTGTGTGGCCAGGCTTACCAAGCCACGGCGGATAATGTGTTGGCATTATGTGTAGCCCGCTTACTGGGCGTAGTACCAGCCATAGCGGGGCTTGGGCGAGCGCTGGTCAGCGCGGAGGCACCACGAACAGTGTGCGGTGCGCGCTCCCGGTGAGGGAGAGAGAGGGAGTGTCAGCCAGCCAGGGTTACGTTGGGGCATGATACGCTGGTTGACCTGCCGACACGTGACCGGATGATATTGGAGGGGGGGCACCGGTGGACGGGGGACCGCTGGGCGGTCAGGTGGTATAAAAGAGCTCTCGGGAGCCTTCGAGGGATCTAAAAGGTGGGCGGGGCGAGGGGCAGAGCCAGACCCAGCCTAAGCCGATATAACGGGGGCCCCGTGAGGGGCTTGGGGTTCTTCGTGTTGCTGGTGAAGAAGATCCACATCAGGTAAAATTAGCCTCTAGCCACGCGGTCCGGGACCCAGCTTGTGGTCCGAGCCGCGAAAGCGAACCGTGTCTAGTTCTGCCGTAGCGTGGCTAGATGGGCATTCAACACCCAAGTGTATGTTGTGTTATGTTATGTTGAGTTGGTGAAATAAATAGTGTTGCTCCCAAGATAACGTCTGCGACTCAGTTGGACTCACTACATAGTGAATATCACCACTTTGGCTTTCTCGGCACATTCCCAAAACATAACCTCTGCGATATTCAAAGGTCTCCTGTATTTTCTGTTTATCAGCTACAGCACAGATGTATCTATTTTTTTTCCAGAAACTAGACCTCTGCTTTATTTATGTAATCAAGGCCTAAATACCATGAAGAGGCTTCGGCTTTTGGTCGTCCCTTGTTTTCGATATCCCTGCCCCTCTGCTCACATAAATTAAGGATTTTTATGATTTTGGGCAGGCCCGGAAAAAGCTGCGTGATAAGGATTCGGAGCCGTTTCCTGTTCAAGTTGGCGTGTGACAGGAATTCCCTCTGGCCACATACATTACGGTAAGTCCCCGGGTAGCGGAAGACCCGAATTACGGAAATCCAACCTTATGGACATGCTCCCATAAATCATGTAAAAAAATCAACATGCGTAATTTTTTGCTTTAGTTAAGCGCAAGTAGTCCAGCGCGGTGAGGTTGTGGATGAATACCCGCGGAGCGAGGCATAAGGCAGGCAGCATCTTCCCCAAGGCGGTGGTGTATAGCCGCTCTGCACTCTCAGTCATGCTGTTACAGTGTTACCGTGCGTATACTGTACCCGCCACATCCTCTCGTAACTTTCAGTGTAACATCACTCATAATTGCAATAATGACTGGAAAAGATGAAGGTAAATTAAATTAAATTTCGATTTAAAGCTTTCGTGACTGCAGGGATTCATCTTCTTGGTTCTTTCGGTAAAGTCACGTAGAATGGAAATAATAAAATAATAAAATAAAACAT
>CM025680.2:806884-821461 GCA_014621495.2 Entosphenus tridentatus | reverse complement strand
TGTGTCTGCACCCCCGAGTACAAGAAGGGCCAGGTTCATCCAATGACCCAACTGACCCTAGAGTGCGACAAGCAGCGAAACGATGCAGGAACATGTATGGTGGAAGGAGGTCACTTGAACCTGGCAGTTTTTGAACGAGTCCTTGCAGCCAGAGACCCCAGGCGAGGAGGGCATGAGCTCCCTGGAGGTACTGGAAGGATCTTGAAAATGGCCTGACGGGCACGGCCCTTGCCGAGGGCCTACAACGCCGAGCGGAGGATGGGAGGCGGACAGTTGCTACGTTCTCCGGTCCATCTGAGGCCACCAAAATCGGCGGCACCGGGGGTGTTACTTGCTTGGAGTCTGTAGACGGAATAACACAACTCTCCTGAGGATCGGGCCCACCGGACATGCACCCCAGCTCGTCGGACTCACCAGACACCCGGCCCTTGGTTAGTGGAGATGAGTGGACATCGCGCATCGGAACAAATGGCTTTAAACGAGCCGGATAAACAAACCACCATCTGTGACCAAACTGGATACGAACACACTGAGGGCTCAAAACTTCCATGATCCCCACCAGGCCCTGCCATCGTTTGTGTAATTTTGGCGACATACCCACGGGCTCCTGGGGCAGTGGAGCCGAGCTCTGAACCCCGGCACAAAGCGCCAATAATAGGATGTGAACCCAATTAAACTTCGCACGTCGCCCACCGATCTAGGTGTTGGCCAGGTGCGAACACAAGCAGTCTTTTATGGGTCCGTCGATATCCCTGACTCACTGACCACGTGGCCGAGGTATCGCACCGATCGTTGCAAAAGATGACATTTTTGTGGCCTGAATTTGAGGTTTGCCTCATGCATTTTTAGGAAAACGGCATGCAACCTATCTAAGTGTTCATCAAAAGTACTCCCGAAGACAATGCCATCATCAAGGGAAATTAGACGAGCATTCCATTGGAGCCCAGCCAACACCAGCTCCATAAGACATTGAAATGTAGTCGGGGCTGAGTGGAGTCCCATTGAAAGCCGATTAAATTTGAGTAACCCTTGTGGTGTACGGAATGCCGTTTTAGGCCGAGAATCGTCATCCAAATGTAGCTGCCAAAATTCGGACAATAAATCGAGAGTGGGAAAAAAACCGCGCCCCAGAAAGACCATCCAAGGAATCATCCATCCTAGCGAGCGGGTACGCGCCGGCAGCTAACACTTTGTTAAGCTTGCAAAAATCAAGGCAAAACCGTAGACTTTTGTCCTGTTTTTTCAGAAGTACTATGGGGGCACCCCACAGACTATTCGATGGGGAGATCATGTCCGCGGCCAACATCTCGTCGACCACGACTCGCATGTACTCTTTCTCCTTGGGGCTTAACCTATAGGGGATTTGGTGAATGGGGGCAGCGCTCCCCGTATCAATATGATGCTGCAACAGGGTTGTGCGACCGATGCCATACTTCCCTTTGCTAAAAACGTCTGAAAATTTAAGAGGAGCGCGCGTAGCCTGCCTCACAGGTAATCCGATAACTCGGGGCTCTCAGAATAAAGCGCGTCCACTCATGAGTCATCGCGCCCCCCTCTCTGTGCTACGGCTGCCGCCACTCGCCCCGCATTCACCTCCCCACCCCCGCAACTCGCGGGCGATGCATTTGCAAGAACCGTGCCCACCTGGACAACGAAAGTTTCTATGCCTGCATTTAGAATAAAAGGTTCTTGGTCCCTCACGACCAAGGTCTGCGCTTCTACCAAAGTCACCTTTTTCGAGGGGACTAATATTATTCCATAAGCGGTCGCCTCCCACCCCAGCTGCTTACTCAGTCGCATGGGGATTAACATCTGGACCTTGGGGGGAATTTTAACAGTTCTCGTCTCTAGGGCTTGGATGGTAGCATAACCTGTGAAAAACTGTAGAAGAGGACAGGAATGCCATCTGCCAGCCTGATGCTAACTCAATACAGCACTGATCAATGACTCTTTTAATGGGCATCTTACCTAGAAAATACGTGCTAAATAGGCAGGGTACAGCAAGAGATCTTGAGATGACTATGGGCCCTGTCATGCGGATGCCATCAATTCACACTTCCGCCGCAACCTGACCAATAATGCCCAGAGACCCCCCACTTGCTGTGAAACACGGAAAAGCAACGGGACGTAGCGAACACGTAGAGGGTGGGAGCATATTAAAAATCATTTCCGAAATCATGGTTTCGGATGCACCAGGATCAATCAATATCCGTACCTCCACATCTTGAACCGTGCAACAACAGCCGACGAAGCCGTGGTGACCCAGCGCTGACCACTGGCTATTACTTCGTGGCCACCCATTGTTCCATACAACATGGTTCACACTGTCCACGACCCGACCCGACTATTGGACTCGTGAAATGGATGCGACGTGCGAACGAGATGGGTGAATTGGATGCAAGAACCGGGTGTGTGGTGCGTCGCGACTCGCCTGTGGGCCTGATGGAGTGAGGGGCGACCCGGACGAGGAAGATGACGCCTTGCGTGGTCCTTCCCATTTGGTGCGGCAGCCCTTGGAGATGTGGCCCGGTAGGCCGCATCTGTAGCAGAAGGTTGGCCCCCTCGAAGGCCGGGAGACGGTCCCCCTCGGGTCCTGCAGCCGTCTCCGGCCGTCGTCGCTTGTGCACCACTTGTCATCGTTAAGTGATGCGCATATCTGAGATGGTTGAACATCATCGGGTGCTGTTGTATGTATAGGCCTTTTTCTAAAATTGATATTAAGAATAATTCTGCCAATATATATTTATAATAAATTGGGGCGTGGCGTGGGGCACAAAAGAAATATGACAAAAACCCTCACCCCTCACCCCGCTGCCCTCACAAGTCATACGAGAAGGCAGCTGGAGATAAGCCGTAAAAATGTAACACCCCTCACAGTAGCGTCCCTTCACAAAGAACCAGGCAAGGAAGTATCCATAAAAAACCTAGTTTCAAAAAGGAGAGAGGGGGGGGGTTGCTAATGAGATTCGGGGGAAAATACCTATACGGCTTCAAAGGCCACCTCAAAAGTGTACAGACAGCAGGCGCCATGAGGACAACAGGCAATTTTTTTATTGTCTTTTTTCGTTTCTCTTAAACTAACGGTAAAAGTTTGAAACTTAGCGACAAGAATAAGTCAACATCATAGTCTGCCAAAACACTCCGATTAAGAACCAGGCTACAATCTACATTAGTGGATTATTATTTCTCATTATTTGAATATTGATGTTATTCACCTTATTTTTATTATTATTCTATCTACGCGACTTTACCGAAAGAACCAAAGAATGAATTCTGGCAGTCACGGATGTTTAATCCAAAACTTAGTTACATCTCCAACCTTGGGATATCAAAAAAAAACTCGAGAATAAACAGCACAAATCCCTGGATACAGATGGGGAACAAAGGTTAATAAAACCCTAGGAATATATGTGGTAATAACAATGATAAATCATAAATCTTAGATAAACATAAACCAACTAATAATTGTGAAATATTAGACCGAGGGTCATCCAGAAGAATAAAAAAGGCGAAATAGGTAAATCACACATTACCAAGATAAAATGTATCCCATAGAGAGAGAGCCTCCAAACCGCCTTTGTCTCCCAGCAGCACGTGATAGCAAGAAATTGCATAAGCATGCAGAAGGCATCTCCCCTTAAAAAGAAAAATCAAACACCATAAAGGAATTCCAAACCACGATGGAAGTACTGTAAACACTGCTACAAACATACATTGAGTCACAGAAGCAGAACTACAAAAGTGGTACGGTATCACGCTATCAGAGGTAAAATCATATTTTTTACTTCCAAACGGTACAACAGAACGACTTCAAAAGTCACAACACCCCTCTTTGTGAGAGACAAAAGAATGTAACACCCACCGGGAGGGAAGAGGGGGGATGCCACCAGACAGGGGGAACCCCTCCCTCCCTCCAGGGAAATTATTACAAAAGTAGAAAAACTAGGAAAACACAAAAGGGCAATTTGGAGCATCTGTTTTCCACGGATGAAAAGGTGGCTTGAGGAGGGGGACAGGAACCAGGCCAGGGTGAGATTTAACAGATGGCTTAAAAAATCAGAACATACACACACACGGATACACGTACAACTTCCCCCACAGCAAAGAGCGAAAGCAAAGGAAGTTCTGGTCCTTTGTGAGAAGGCGAGCCAAGGGGAGAGAATTTCAGATATAAACAGATATACCAACACACACAAGCCAGTGCTGCGAATGGCAGGCTCCGGGAAGCTGTCCCCGTGACTGGCACATCGTCAACGAGCTGCATCAGCAGAAGCCACAAGTCTACGAAGTCAACGCAAAGAGTCTACTACTGCAAGCGACAGAAGAGTACTGTAAGCGGCAAGCTCCGGGGTGGGTCCTGCAATCAACCAAGGATGGCGAGGCTTGCCGAGTAGCGATGTGTCACCGAGTACGAGTTCGGCGCTGACAGAAGAAATATCGCTCAAAGTTATTCTACACTGAGTGCCAGCTCCCACCCGGCAGCTGCACGATCAAGGAGAGAGATAGAGTGACGGGCAACGACAAGCAATCAACTGGGAGAAAGGGATGAAAGCGCCAAGCCATCATCGCAGAGAACCATCTGCGCGCACAATCGTACATCGCCAGAGAGCAAGGACCAGGAGAGAGTGCGCAGCAGCGCCACTAGCGCCACTGAGCAAGGGTGTCAAGCTGCCAGCGGACACGCGGCGAGCGCTATCGAGCACCTTCAAAGACGAGCATCGTGCCGACTCAGCTCATCCAGCAGTGAAAAGAGATTGCCGCCGAGCAAAAGAGAGCGAGGACACCGTGTGTATGACCCTCCCCCACACTCACACACCCGCAACGCATCGCCCGGCGTCTGCTTAACGCGAAGAATTGATCAAGGAGACAAAACCACCAACACACACATAAAGCACATATCAGGACTAATAAGAAGACTCATGATACGAGTGCGTCAACTATTAGCTGATCATGAAGAACATTGCTGCCCATTGAGTTATGTGGATACGGTCGTTGAGAAGTATTTTCGTCATTCTTTTTGTTAATTGCTTAACTGTACCAATGAATTCATTGATGAAACTAAACGTTTAGAAACCTACGTTACAAATCCACACACTCACAGGGAGACTATTGTGTTGAAATCTTTCTTTTGATCACAGAATCTTGCCCGCAAATTTATTGAAGCCTTAGCCAATTGATAAGAATTTGCTGAAGCAGGCACACTGCCACACACCATTGTTCCAAGACATTTAGTTAATTACATAATCTTACCAATGAATTCATTGAGGTCTACTTTTGCCTTCGGAACATGTTTCTTTATTGCCGTTCGTATGAATATCGTCACATTCATTTTTAAGAACTTTTTCAAATCGCTGTGAATGCTCGCTTTTACACTGAGGAATTAAGCGATTGTTTTGTTACCCAGTTTAACAAACGTAATCATTGAGGGTTAAATGTACGGATCAATGAGGAGAACATTTCCAGGAGTACTGTGTTGACAATTCCAAGCATAAGAGTTTGCATATTAGAGTGTTATGCTTTTGTTTAGAGATTAAAGTTTCTTAACATAGAAGTGTCTGAGCGGTGCATTCCTAAGTTCATGCATAATAATCTTAATTATGAGAACTGTATCCTGCAGTGAGATTTGAATTTGGAGACCTGACATAAAAACACTAAGACATAATCAGTAAATGTTAAAGCGAGAATAATTGTATTATCCTGATTGATAATACAACCCTAGACAACGAAGCATAATTACATCACACTTACATAACTTCGTACAATTAATTGTATTATCCCTTTTCGGCTGCCAGCGCGGCAGCGGCCGTCAATAAGTCAGCGAGGCAGCACCCCGTGATCGGTGCAGCTTGTCGGGCGACGGCAGCGTGGCGAGGTTGGGCTCCTCACGTTCCGCCAACTGAGCTCCAGCGAACATTTCCTCCGGAACTGTTTCACCCGGGGCTGTTTGGAGAATCAACCCCTCATCTTCTTCTTCATCCGAAGACGTCTTGGGAAGCTGTCGTCACCTTGTAAACATATTTCTACCCTAGGATAGCACCTAGTAAGTTTTGCACATTCTGACACAAGTTGTAGTGGCTTCTAATCAGGTGCACACCATTGGGCAATTCGCCAGAATGATGCTGGATGCAATTACCAGCGAAACATCGTGCTCAAAAATTTTAAATGTTGTGGTTTCACGCTTCAACACACCGGTGGGCTAAAGCAGTGAACTATTTGTTATTCGTCAACGTGACACTTTTTTTGCTGATTGGCCGTGTTGGGTGGTGGAGGGTTACGACACATTTATAAATAACACGATCTAACCCAAAAACGTTGATGAATGTTATGTATATTTCTTATTTTTTAATTTGAATAACAGTTCCTGTGATCACTGTTACATTGTTTTTATAGCTTTATTTTGGTGATTTCGAAAACGTATGGTTTAGCCATGTTTGTTGAAGTACAGAGTTAGCCTAATAACTTTATTCTCAATTGTCTTATGGTTGTTATTGTTTGACTTACATCCCACTGGGATTTTTGCACACAGCGTTGATATACAGTGTTTTTTTCTGGAAGACTTTGCTGGTTTTTCCTGGAATTTCTGTTTAAGATGTTTGTTCATGTTTTCTATCTATATATGAGTCAAAAGTTGCGTGTGGGTTTGTGGCGGGGTTTGTGGCGGGGTTTGGTGTGTGTGGTCGCGCGCTTGGCTCTCCAACGGTGGGGTTTTACGTAAAAAATATAGGCAGGTACCATGCCGTAAGCCCCGCGGTGAGCAAGCGCTATTCCTTTTTCACATCCGTCAACTTTAAATCAGTTTAATTAGCGATTTAGTGCTATTTTTGTGTTCTTCACTTTTTATTTATTTATGACGCATGCACGACCATACCAATTCATGCGCCTTTGGTGGGGGGGACAGCCCATGCCAAGTCACACGCCTTCGGTGGGAGTGAGGGGGACATTTTACTGGTAGGAACGAAGTGGACCAACCTACAATAGATTATATCGTCCGTCCGTGTATCAACATCGCCCCCTACTGCACACACTTGGCATGACCCTACAAAAACCTTTACACTCAGTGACGCTTTCGGCTTTCCTGTCGAAACAAGTGTATACCATTCCCTTATAATTCCCTCAGATAGCTTTTAATTAAAACTTTTAAATTAAAAATTAACTCGCAGCGGCCTAAAGCCTACAGCTTGGCCTAAAGCCTCGAACAACGCCTCAAACTCTCCCTTCGTATCGTACCCCCGCGTGTGTGCAAGGGAGTTAATGTTTAACAATGTTACATTCCCTTATGTTTTTAATAAAGTTAAAGCTTTTACATAAATAATTAAAGCATTTAAATTAAAATTAACTCACAGCGGCCTAAAGCCTACAGCTAGGCCTAAAGCCTAGAACTAGGCCTCAAGCCTAGAACTAGGCCTCACACTCTCCCTTCGTATCGTACCCCCGCGTGTGTGAAAGGGAGTTAATGTTTAACAATGTTACATTCCCTGATGTTTTTAAATAGAAACATTTAAATTGAAAGCTTTTACATAAATAATTAAAACATTTAAATTACAAATTAACTCACAGCGGCCTAAAGCCTACAGCTAGGCCTAAAGCCTAGAACTAGGCCTCTAACTCTCCCTTCGTATCGTACCCCCGCGTGTGTGAAAAGGAGTTAATGTTTAACAATGTTACATTCCCTCATGTTTTTAAATAGAAACATTTAAATTTTAAGCTTTTACATTAAAATACACTCCCTACCTCCCCGTCGTCGGCGGGTCTCCAGCCTAGAGCCAGGCCTGGGAATCTCTCCCCCGCTAGGGGTGTATTGGGCGGGGCTACGCGGGGCTGGGCGGGGCTACCGAAGCAGGGGTAGTAACAATCTGCATATCGTACAGATTGTTACTACTCACTATGTCTGCTCCAAGCTGCACTCACGTAGGTACATACTTTGCAATACTAGTATTTTTTCCACAATGGTTACTACTACTTTATTGTTTCCTATGTTCCACTACGTCTACGTTTCCGTCCACTTATTGGCGCCCATTTTTTGCCATTTCATTTTATTATAGCCATTCGATTTAAAGCTTTCATTTGTTCGTTCCTACCAGCCCACCCCACAGGGACCTGTTCTTTCGCGTAAAAAATCCTAAAAAATACACTAAACGCTCAGGTAAATTCTTCACTGTCTCATGTCCCCCCCACCCCGATGCTAGCAGTTATTACTACTATACAGTCGCTAGATGCTACCACGAGAGGCCGTAGATATTACTGCAGAGCGACCTGGGACATTGTGGCTGGGGGGGGGGGAGTCAGGGGTAGTAGCCCAGCTCCAGCATGCCAGGTGATACCTCGGCCGGCTGGACAATCTAGGCGAGGCCGAAGGCTCTGCACAGAACTAGGCCTCACCACGCCACTCTGTCAGGTGAGTTCTTTGTGCTATGGAGTCGATAAATACTGCTGGAGTCAGCATGTACTACTGTAGTGGTAGCAGGTACCACCACAGTTGGTATGCACTGCTGTAGTCAAAGCAGGTACCACCAGAATCAGCATGTACTACTGTCGTGATAGGTACCACCACAGTCAGTATGTACTGCTGTAATCATACAGGTACCACCACCATAGTCGGTATTCACTGCTGTAATGAAACCAGATACAACCACAGTATGTGCTGCTTTAATCATAGCAGCTCCCACTACACTCAGCATGCACTGCTCTAATCATAGCAGGTGCCACCACTGGATTCACTGCTCTAATCATAGCAGGTGCCACCAGTCAATATGCACTGCTGTAGTGATAGCAGGTACCACCAAAGTCGGTGTGCACTGCTGTAGTCATAGCAGGTGCCACCACAGTCAGTATACACTGCTGTAGTGATAGCAGGAACCATCACAGTAGGTATGCACTACTGTAGTCATTGCAGGATACCACCACAGTCACTATACACTGGTGTAGTTATAGCAGGATACCACCACAGTCAATATTCACTGTTATAGTGAAAGCAGGTACCCCCAAAGTCGTTTTGCACAGCTGTAGTTAAAGCAGGTACCACCAGAGTCGGTATGCACTGCTGTAGTGATAACAGGTACCACCTCAGTCAGTATGCACTACTGTAGTGATAGTAGATGCTGCTATCGAGTTGGTAGATACTGCTATATAGAGTTAGTAGATACTAAAACAGTCAGTATATACCACTACAGTCAGTTAATACTGCTACAGTCAGTCGATACTACTATACAGTCAGTGGATACTACTACGGTCAGTAGCTCCTAGAGTCAGTAGATACTACTATAGAGTCAGTAGATACTGCTATAGAGTTAGTAGTTACTACAATAGTCAGTGGATACTACTATATAGTCAGCAGATACTACTATACAGTTAGTCGTTACTACTATATAGTCGGTAGATACTACTGTAGGGCCAGTAAATACTACTGTGGGGGCTCCCCTCCTGCTCTCCCCCCTCGACCTCTTCTTGCCGGGCTGCCGCCGATCGAGTCATCTGCCTCCCCGCACCGACGTCCTCTCTGTGAAGCATAGCTCGAGACTGGCCCTCCACCGCCTGGAGTTATCCCCACACTCCCCACGTACACTCCCCCAAATGTTCGGAGGAGACTCCTTGCACGCGCGTGCCCACACTCGTGCACGCACAGCCACTCGCACCTATTGTCCGCCACGTGCATGCGCTAAAAATAGCCGTATGAATATGCGCGGGCACGGCGCAGCACCACCACCAGCACCACAATAATCACCACGACATCAACCATCACCACCACAACAACAACCACCACTACATCCACCACCTCAATAACCACCAGCACCACTACCACCAGCAGCACCACATGCTCGAATTACGCACACACCGACCCACTTAACACGAGCGTCGCAACATAAACACACTACGCAAAGTGCGCTGTGTAAATATGCCCTCGAGCGCAAACATCGGGCACAGACGGGTGGCAGCTTTATTACTGAATACGCGCGTGCTTTCCATGTACGCACGTACCCACACCGCATCCACGCTCTCTCCACACTCACAGAAATCACATGGCGCTGTCGTTCTATGCTAGAGTTTATTACTGGCACTACTGTATGAAAACCCCACGTGGCCCGGAGCCAAATCACCCAGCGAGCAGCGTCCCACCTATTTATATTAAATCCCTTGGTAGTTTCCTATGCTACCTCTCACCTCTCTCACGTACTCACGGTTCTGCCCTGATGTGTGGGAAATCAGGATCGTATCCTGGCTGCGCTCCGATGCGTCACACGGACGCTCGAGTGGCCGGAAGGTTGACTGCCCCGGTCGCTGACGGAAGAGAACTTCTATGGTGCTCCTCTGCACGGCTTTTATCCCGTCATACATGAAAGAGCTCCCCGGCTACGCTTGGGGGGTTCCCAGCTAATCAGCACGCTTCTCTCTCCGCTTCTGCCTCGTGTGTTCGTGGTTCTGCCCCCACTAACGCGCCCCCACTACTGCGCTCCCACAACCCCGCCCGCCACAACCACCGTGCCCCCATTACTGCGCCCCCACAACAGCGCTCAGCCCCCGCTCCTCGCTGGACGCTCGGCTCCCTTCCCTTGTGTGAGCTGTATTCTTTACCGCGGTTGCTTGTTGGCCCGCCATGGCCGTACAATTTTAAGTTAATTCACGGCGCTGCAGTGCCATTCGACCTGGGGAGGGTCCGCCAGTTCCCCAGCGTTGGGAAACCGTGAGAACTCCCCATGAGGGGGGCTCTCGGGTGATAATCCAGGCGCCGAGGGACCCTTCCACGAGGTCCTACGTTGGGGTACGTGTGTGCGTTCGTGTGAGGGGTTGCGAGGGGGAAACAGTGCTGGCAGAGCTGCTTCGTTGCTGTGGCATCACACTACTACGGTCAGTCGTTACTGCTACAATCAGTAAATACTAAACAGTAAGAACTACTGGCTCAGTAGATACTACTGTACAGTCAGTAGATACAACTACAGAGTCAATAGATACTACTTACTCTGTTGTATGTAGGGTGTGTAGGTATATATACCTACGTGGGGGTAAATATACTTTTTCAGGGGTGGGATCGACAATTTTCGGAAACCTTTTAGATCAACTATTTACCCCCCACTTTCTATAACTTTTTGGACTTGTGCAAGCCTCTTATAATTTTGTTGGTGGAGAAATGGACAAACGGCCCACCGGGCTTTCATAATAGCTTAGTATATGTGTATGTATATGTAAGGTTTTTAAGAGAAGATTTGAAATACTTTTTTTGCCCAGGCAACGCCGGGTACTTTCCGCTAGTAACCTATATGTCCTGACTTTTGGAAGGCTATGTATCATAATAACTCTTTGTCTCCTGACTTTCGTGCCACTGTGTAAACATTAACGTATGTGTCCTGACTTTTCATTCACCCTTCATAACATTAACCCTATGTCTCCTGAATTTTGGCCCACCCAGTATAATAACCCTGTGTGTCCTGACTTTTAGGCCTCCCTGTATAATAATAACCCTATGTGACTTGACTTTTGGGTCACCCTGTATAATCATCCTGTCTCCTTACTTTTGGGTCACACCGAATAATAATGCTACGTGTCCATAATTTTGGGCCACCCTTTATAATAACCCTATGTGTCCAGACTTTTGTGCCACCCTGTATACAATTCCTGCTTGCCCTGACGTTTTGGCGACCTTGTATAACAATAACCCTGTATCCTAACTTTTGCGACAACTTGTATAACAACACCCCTATGTTTCCTAACTTTTGGGCCACACTGTATAACAATAACTCTATGTCTCCTGACTTTTATGCCACCCTGTTTTGTAATGCTGCATGTCCTGACTTTTGGGCCATCCTGTATAACACAATAACCCTGTGTGTCTTAACCTTGGGCCATCCTGTATAACAATAACCTTTGTCTCCTGATTTTTGGACCACCCAGTATAACCCCGTGTGTCCTGACTTTTGGGTCACTCTGTATAATGGTTATATTTGTGTCCTGAATTTTGGGCCATCTTGTATAATAATCCTATTTGTCCTGACTTTTGGGCCACCCTGTACAACTGTAGTGAGTTCCAGGGAGACAGACGACGAAGTCGAGGCACACACTTTTATTTAACTCAAGACGATACAATACTTGAAGGGGTAACGGCCCCTTCACCCGTACTAGCTGGGAACACCCCTAGCACTATACCCTGTCCTACTCCCAGTCCTCCTTTAAGGGTCTAGGGGAGGTTATCTGATCCGGCCCTGGTAAAGCACGGATCCTGGCACCCAGCTAACCCGACCCTGCTCTTACAAGAGTAGAGGTCCGGGAGCTCTCGGGGCCGCGCCGCTGGCTTGCCCAGCTCGGCCCTGACAAGGGCAGCGAGGCAGGAGAGTCCCAGAGCCTATACTGCAGGTCTTCGGTCTTCACTGGTCAGCTTCTTCCCCAACTGGCCTCGAGCTCTCTCTCACCCCGCCTTATATAGGACTCCCCTCTGAGGGGTGGAGTTATGGGGGATCCCAGAGCCCCCATGGCCCCCCAGGCTCAACGGATGCGGACGTTGGTGTAGACACCTGCGTTTCGGTGCAGACACCCCTGTGTTTCCTGTCCGCCCTTCTCCCCATAATAACCCCTACACAACAATAACCCTGTGTGTTTTGACTTTCGGGCCACTGTAGAATTGCCCGTTCAGCACCACTGATGGGAGTGGATGCACCCAGAGCTCATAGAGGCCACCCAGAGCACATTGAGGACTCAGGGGGAGGGTGTGTAGCCAGTGAACCGCACCCCACATACTCACAGGCTCCAGCTGCGTGGCCACGCACAGGCATTTGGCACAGTAGGAGGCACGTGGTGCATCGGCCAGTCATCTCAGTCAGTCAACCCATGACACCTGGGTATGTCCCGTGACCACTTGCACGCGGGCATTTGATATTTCACGTGGCCTTAGCCTGGAACAATCGCCGTGGTGACGTCAGTGCCACTTAGTGACGAATTGCGGTTGTGGGTGTGTTGAGGCCGCTGGCCCCCGAGGCCTCTCCCTGCTGGGCGCCGGCCGTAGGGGGTCCGCCGTCTCCCGTTCCCTCACTCGTGTGAGAGCAGCTGCTGCTGCGCTCCTCGCTCGCAGGGGAAGGGCTGCCGCCCGCCGGCTCTCCTCCCTGGGTCACACCCCCGCGAGTTCTGCTTGTGGGGCATGGCTCGGCGCTGGCTCACGGCCGCCTGAAAGCACCCTGTTGCCTCTCCGCCAATCAAACGCGACGCCTCCCCTCACACAACCCCGCGCACCAATCAACACGCGCTGAACGGGGGGTCAGTGGTCGGAGGGCAAATGACATTGATCGCGCCTGCGTCGCCGATTGGGGGTTTTTGTTACGGGTGGTTTAAAGGGCTGTGGGTCGGGTGTTCGCGGTGGGTGTGATCCCTCATGCAGCACGGGTATCCACAGCCACGGAACGGAGCGTGCACCCGCGGAAGCACCGACCACCCACGTTACGAGTGCACACACACACAGCACCACGCGTTTTCCACCCATGCTCACAGAATTCACACGAGGCTGTGTTAAGTTACTAACGATTTATTATCGGCGCGACTACGAGCCACTCTCACTGAATCAATCGGAATCAGCAAGGCAGGATTAAAACTATCTCCCGTTGGTCTGAACCCTAGTCTGCTAGGACTTAAACCTCTTTGGCTATCAAGCTAAATACCAGCTCTCTCTCTCTCTCTTACTCACGGTTCGACGCTCCGGTGTGCCCATCCTCACAGCACTTCGACTCGTCACACGGACGTTCGAATAGCTGGACTGAAGAGACGACCGCCCCGATGGCTGACTTCAGAAGCAAGAGACCCTTTTTCCCTTTCTACGGACCCTTTTATTGTTACTATATCAAAGGTAACCCGGTGCCGACTCACTGGCCAATCGGCTCACTGGGATTTCCAAGCCGCATATCGTTGCTTTGCAGCTATTTCTGCGCACCAGTTTTGCTACCGAGTGCCCGACCAATCAAAGGAGCGACCGCGCTTTCCCGCCATTCGTGGCTCCGCCCCCGATCTGCCTGCCAATCCATGTGTGTGGTGTGTGTGTTAACCGCGGTGGCTGGGCAGCCCCGTCGTAACCATGTAATTTCAACCCACGTCACGGCGCCGCAGTGCGAGTTATAATCGGGGGAGATTGCCCAATTCCCTGGCCGCAGGAAACCGTAAAGATTATCCCTATGAGAGGGCTTCTGGTGAAAACCTGTCGGGCCAGGTGACCTCCCCTCATAGCTCTATGTGGTGGGAAATGTGTGAGGGTGGGTTTATGTGGGGGGTGGTGAGGGGGAAGCAGCGTCGGCCCCGTCACTTGGTGGTGGCGAGATCGTAGATGGGGCGCCCGCAGAGCGGCTTCGCGGTGGTGGCATCACAGGTGCTGATACTGATGATGGTTTAGATGATGTTGATGACGATGGCGCTGATGATGATCGAGTTGATGATTAAAGTGGTGTTGCTGATGATGGTGCTGATGATGACGGGATTCATGATGATGGTGCTGATGATGAAGGTGGTGCTTATGATGATAATGATGGTTCCGATGATACCAATAGGGTTTTTCCCCTTTTTTCTGGCAACAAAACTGACACCTTTTGCAAGGAATCATGTCTACATTAACCG
>CM025680.2:786009-806874 GCA_014621495.2 Entosphenus tridentatus | reverse complement strand
AATCATGTCTACATTAACCGCAATACTTGCAGTCAAATGCATATGCATTGACTGCAAGTATTGCCGTTAATGTAGACATGATTCCTTGCAAAAGGTGTCAGTTTTGTTGCCAGAAAAAAGGGGAAAAACCCTATTGGTATATTTTGGTACTGGCAAAGGAGGTCCCATGAGGTTCCGATGATGTTGATGCTTATGATAGTGGTGTCACACACAGTATACAACACGCAATAATGCTCACGTTCTTGTTGTTGTAGCTGATCTTACCCACCCAAGGGATACCTGTGCAACAGAGGAAGACATTTAAAAGGAATCTAAATAAACTTAAACTCTAATCCCACTCCTCACCGTGCTCGCGCTCTCACTTTACCACTCCACGTGACGTCATCGTCGCGAGACGCCAAGGGGTGTGTACCTCGCTATAAACGTCATGTCACCAGTAAAATCATAATTTGGGCAAAGCCACTCACAATCACTCCATATGAGGGCCTGCTTCATAAATGTAATTTACCCATTAAATCTGTCGCAAGTTAATTGTTGCAGATTCAGTAGCTACTCTCAATCAATGTCAGGAACTGGCTCATTAACATAATTTATTCAGTGGGAGGTGGTTAACTCGCTAAGTGACGTCATGTCATCTCCACCGCCGCGTGATTCTGCGTGACGTCACAGAATCCCGCAAAGCTGCTCGCCACTCAACTGAGATCCGAGGTGAGAAGCTCACGTCGTGGTCTTTGATGGTGGTGTTGTTTATGGAGGTACATCCTCGCTTCTATTGTTCTCGGGATATCACTGTAGCAGCGAGTATGTAATCGATGTCCAGGTTGGAACGTTACAGAGTGTGGCCTAGCCATGCTGGCCTTGCCTCCTGCAATCGCCTGATTGTGTTTGCTTGAATTGTTGTTATAATTTGTCCTCACCTGGCTGATTACTTTAAAACCATGTTCTTAAACTATTTCTACTATTTGGAGCTATATATCTCTTTCAGAAGCGACCTTCCCACATCGAAGTGGCTTGTGTGGAAATTTACAGCAGCCAAATGCTCTAAACGACCACGCAGAAAGAGAGACACGCAAACTCCAAATAAACACGCGTCCGCGTTGGGATCGAACCCACGACCTCCTGTATACTGGGCGATGTAGTGAAAATCTCGCCAGCGTGGTGCACACTCGAGTGCTTTATCACACTGAGCCTCTATACTTCAGTTCAGGAGCGTCCTGCCGAGTTGGTTTGGCAGTCTCGGGGGCAGGGGTGATGCTTATTCGCGTATTCCCGATTGAGTAAACTGGGAGGCATTTGTTCAGCATTGCAATATTTGAACGATACCAGTCCAGAAGTTTATTTCCCGAGTGAAGTCCATTGAACTAATAAGCTTATTTTCAAGTGCGACTGAGCCGATAGACATCAAATGATTTACCGTAATAATAATTAAGCTCACTCACTGGCCCACTCATCCATCCACTCATCTACTCATCCATCCACTCTCCCAATCACTCATCCATCCATACGCCCACACAAGCACACTCACCTCACACACTCACCTCCTCACACACTCGCCCGCTCACTCGCCTTCCCACTCACCCACACTCACTGGCCCACTCACAATCAGAAGTTAATTTCACGAGTAACACCCATTGAGCTTATACGCATTTTTTAAGGGCGACTTGGCGGACAGACATCAACGCATTCCAAATTACAGGTTTACAAAACAAACTTAATAGCAATTCTGTTGTAAAATTACATTCCCACTCAAACTTTAGTGGTTTAAATAATAGCCAGTTTAAATGAGGTTACAGATGGCAGCATTGAGATGCCAAAAGACGATACGTGGTTCCAAACCTTTGGGCAGTGACATCTGGGAAACCCCTAGACTCGCACAGAGACTCACAGACCCGCACAGAGACCCACAGACTCACATCGACAATCAGATGAACGTCGCAGATTTTTCGGATTGTCCAATGGTTTAATAACAAGTCAAATAAAGAGCAATTATACGTAAAACATTTCCTTGTAAATAAAAATATCATGTGGATGATACAGACTTTATGTTTGAGTTAAAATATAACACAAGAATGTGTGGTTAATGCAGACTTAATGCTATACTCTTAGGCTTTTTCGGTAAAGTTACGTAGGTAAAAAAATAAAATTAATAGAAGTAATAATATAAATAAAATAATAAATCACGACGTTTCGGGGGCAGCACAAGTCTCCGTCATCAGGTAAAACCGTCACAGCTAAATTTACTGCATCAAGTGAGGCAAAATTCCAAGAGACCAGCCCTTAAATACAAGTTAAGGAGGGAGGGGCTTATCTGAATGTGGTAACCAGGGAATGGAACGTGAGGGTGGTGGGCGGGGTTACAAGATAAATCGGCGAACGTCGTCCTGTGCAAGAGAACAATCGGTGTACCTCGACCTAAACCGGTGTTGGTTAAGAATCCAATTACAAAAAAGCAGTACTGTTAAACGCTGGGGATGTCAACACTCGGCAAAGTAGAAAAGTACCTGTCAAATAAGATGGTACAAATATGTGTAGTTAAATATTTTTACATGGTTAATAACATCTTTCCAATGATTACTCAGTTTGTACCCATCATCACGGTTGAAGTTATGTCTGTGTTTGTATATCTGGATGGCTTCGTGTACAAACCTTTGATGGTAGCCAGAAGGTTTGCAGAGTACCTTGGTGTCAGAAAAGACAATATCATGAGACTTAATACTGCCTTGCAATTGTATCTCTTTAAAAATTGGACTATGTTCTTTATTCATTTCTATGAATTTTTTGTGAATTGCTTACCTTTCATCTATTTTGCACTCCTATAATTTTGTGTATGTTAGTTGAACTTTTTTCACACCGTACGTAGCCGACCATGTTTGTTTTTTCTGACTCGCCTCGACTGGACATCTGTGACATTCCTCCAGAAGACTAATTTTAAAGATTCTGATCTTAACACCTGTCTTATTGCCGAAGCTTTTTCTTCTTTCATCAAAATAGTTTTATTATCATACATTTGAACCATGACTCCAGTACCTAATTGCCTAATCATGAAAAATAACGTAACAAAAAGTTACTTGAACATCTATATAAAAGCATATGGTGCAAGTTGGCGTGTATAATATGCCTGCAATATTCATAATACAATTATTAACATTTGTAAAGTGCTGCATTTCATCCTTGGATCCTACCAGTCCGTGCCGTGTATCAAAAGTACGAAATATACACATCCTGCAGGGTAAACAGCCAGAACTAAAGCTTAATTTACTCACGAAATCAATCACTCACTCGCTGGATGACCCACTCCCTACTCAATCAGTCACCTACTCACCTACTCGGTAACCCAATCACCCACTCGCTCAGGTCAACGGCGAAACTAGGCGGGGTATGAAGACCAGTTTACAGAGATGAGTTTTATAGACAGACTTCAATAAATCGCTGATTGTCTTACTAATCCGTGGCCGCTACATTTTACCAGCGTGGTGAACCCGGAATATTGTGATTGGTGACATTTGCAATGCGTGGGCAAAACCTTCTCTGGAACTGAGAGAGGTGGCAGTTTGGCCGGTAGCTTCTGCAGTCAGTCGGTGTGGGTTCCCTTGCACTCATACTGGTAGAGCTCACTTGGTGGTGAATGGCGGCTGTTGTTGCATGCGGTAATGTCACCGAGAGCGCGCTGCGCTACAAACCAGGCAACTCGAGTTCGATTCCCACTCACCGCCAATGACTATCTGAACCAGACTTGGGCCTCCCTAGATCGACTCAGCCTCAAATGAGTGCCTGGTGCAGTGTGCAAACGTCCCCACTGGGGAAACAAAAGTGGTCGGGTGTGTTGCTGGCCATACATCCACTCCTGAACTTATTGTTAAAGCTATATTGGGGTTCTTTATTGCGGGTTACTGTGTGTATGTGCATTGTAATATGCTCATGTGTGTTAATGTATTTTATTTGACTGCGAGTGTAAGTTAACACTTTGCCTTGTGTTTTTTTATTTGTAGCCTCTGTATTACTGGTTTTGTAGAGCGTGTTTTGGGAGTGTGTTAACGTGCTGGGTAGCTAACACATGTTTGTGTATTTTAATGTGTGTTTGTGTATATGTACTTGTTGCTTTTGCTGTGCCTTAATATTCCAGGAAGTAACCACACTGTTAGTAGTTGGCTGGTGCACCATCTGGTGACAAAGTGTAAACCCAGAATATTGTGATTGGTGACATTTGCACGGCTTGGTTAACCCAGAGTTCTAAGAGCAGTTTTAGTGCGAGGCATAATGGACATCCAAAGGAAGGTGCTGAGGGAGTGTGGTGATTTTACACAGGTTGCAATACAGAACATTATTACAACAACATGGACTAAGCGATGATCTCTGCTGGATTTGACGAAGATCTCACGTTCGACCACACTGATTGCCAGATAATGAATATTCAGCTTGCCATACCTTCAGAGAAGAAGCTTGCAAAGCCCCTTTGTGGTTTCAGGCCAGGGCAGTTCTGCACAAATGGCATACAGTAGACCCTTGAATATCATGGGTTTATTTTTTGCGGTTTTGACCTATCACGGGCAACCTCTTTGCATACCAATTTACACTTTCGTGAGTATACTGTTCTGGGAAGGTGGGCGGGGGTGGGTGAGGAACGCGAGAAAATCGGTGGCACCTCAACCTTTGCCATGCAAGCATTTAGCCTTAACAGACTGTTAGGGCAAGTGCTGTTCGCAAATAGCACCTATAAAGGTCGGCACGGCACGCAAAGAGGTAGGTTACCAGCACTATTCCCGGCCGCCTTTGTCTCCCCAGTGGCGATGTTTACACAACACACCAGGTACTTATTTGAGGCTGAGTCGACCTGGAAAGGCCCAGGGCCAATTCAGATAATCGTCATGGTTTTGGGCGTGAGCGGAAATTTAACTCGGGTTGCTGGATTAATATCGCAGCACGCTAACCGAAACACTAGCACTCTTCACTCACGCACACACATCGTCATCATTGTAAGTTGAGTATTCAGTATTTATAATCCTATTTATTGTCTTGGAATGTTTTTTCTATAGAGTTGCTACTTGTTTATTTCAATTGTTTTGTTTTTAGTTTAGTTGGCATGCTGTACAGTACTTATTTAAATTGTGATGCGTATTTTTGGTTGCCGTTTAACTAACACCATTGTTTAGGTAAGGCTTATGTATTGAATATCGCCGTTTTGTTTTTCTTGGCACGTTTCAAGAACGTAACCCCCGCGATATTCAAAGGTCTCCTGTATTTTCTGCTCATGTGCTACAGCACAGATGTATCGATTTTTTAAAAATCAGAAACTAGATCTCTGCTTTCTTGATTTAATCAAAGCCTAAGTACCAGGAAGAGGCTTTGGCTTTTGGTTGTTCTTTGTTTTCGATATTGGTGCCCCTCTGCTCACATTTGTTAAGGGTTTTTATGATTTTGGGCAGGCCTGGCAAATGCTGCGTGACAAGGATTCGGAGCCGTTTGCTGTTCAAGTTGGCGTGTGACAGGAATTCACTCTAGCCCACATACATTACGGTTAGTCTCCGGGTAGCGGAAGACCCGACTCATGGAAATCCAGCCTTACGGAAATGCTTCCATAAATTATGTAAGTAAAGAATCAAAATGTGGAAATGTTTGGTTTAGTTACTTAAGCACAAGTAGTCCAGCACAGTGAGGTTGTAGATGAATACCAAAGAGTGAGGCATAAGACAGGCAGCATCTTCCCCAAGGCGGTGGTGTATAGCCGCTCTCCACTCTCAGTCATGCTGTTACATTGTTCCGTGCGTATACTGTATCCGCCACATCGTCTCGTAACTTTCAGTCTTAACGTAAATAACTTATTTAATAAGTGATTTACGTTATGTACTTTAACACAATTACACTTCGATTGCTTATGGTCTCAGCCAACAGTGATCTGAGAGTTCTAGGCCTTGCCTATTTCCCGGTAAACGAATATTCGGAAGTGGCTGTTTTCTGTTAACAATTAATATAACATCTCATGGTGTTCAATAATTATTAGATAATTACATATTCCATTAGTTTAATTATGGGTAGTGTTATGTTGATATTCAAATAAATGAAAGAATCATAGGAAGTGCAGAATGTATGTGTAATAAAGGACTCTGACGACACACAGCTTGGTCTCCGTCTCTGTCTTTATTCTTATGCTGCTCACACTCCGCCGGTCCCGACTGTGGACCGGTTGTTCCACTGGCGCCCCGCGTGCTCTTTCCGTCAGTTGCACTCCCGCACACCGCTGGCTGACGGTGTACTTCGAGCCGTCTCCAGCCACGTGGCCGATGGCGCTGGAGACCTCCCACGGCTCGACGTGGTCCCACTCTTGAGTCTATCCCAACTGCCTCGAGCCTCTTCCGGATCCCCCTTATATTCCCCTCTCTCGTCATCCCGTCTCCACCTTCCACCACGCTCTTGCCGAACCTTCTAGATCACGCCCTTCACTTAGCCCCCCCCCGGCTCCGCCCCTAGGCTCCGCCCCTGATCATCCGGGCATCCGATTGGACCGGAGGTGGGCGGCGGACGTCCCCATACGCCCACCTTACTGGGCCCCGCCCCCAGTACTCGCTTACACTTGCATTACATCTGTATAGCAATATGATACAGGTCGCGATATAAAACGGACTATAGCGCGATACAGTACTGAGAGAAAATGATTGAGTAATTGGGTAGGGGCAGCACAACTATTTCCGGCTATGGGATTTCGTCTTGATTTCGGGGGAAAAGTGTTCAGTTTCTGACATGAGATATTCGGGTTACGGATCGTTCCCATTAACCTAACCCTTCCATAACCCGGGGACTGTACATTAATATAGTATCTTCAATAGTTACGTAGTTTTGAGAACTTCACAATGGCCCTACAAAAATGCATTTGGTACAGTTACAATGAGAGGCTAATCGATGGCTGGTTATAGTTAAGGGATCGTTTCCTGCTGGTCAACCATGTTTTGTATCTTCTTGGTTCTTTCGGTAAAGTTACGTAGAAGGGAAATAATAAAATAATAATAAAAATCATAAAATACAATTCTCACGACGTTCCGGCCACAACGCAAGCAGCCATCCTCAGGTGAAGAACAGGTATGTCGGAAAGACAGCGTCTGAATGAACACCACCAAGCTTGGCAGCGTATATTTAAGCTGGGTTAGGGGAGGAAGAGCGCCTTAACAAAGGAATTTGCATATCAACAGAGGAATATTATGCCCGTGCATTATGTAGGATTAGCAGCAACAAAGGGAGGAGGTAGGGTTAGCAGTAATAAAGGGAAGGAATTTTAATAGTAAGGGGCTGCAGCAGCCAAACAACCATGTAAAAAAGTAAAATATAGACTACATCAATATACTAAATATACTCTCCAATAAGCTGAGCTACTAACAGTAAGTCATACATTACAATTCTATATCGCAAAAAATTAAATTTTATACTGCATTACTGTATACCACCCTATACCTTAGACTATACATTGTAATATTACACTATGTATTATTCTGCCCACCCTACTGTATATCACACTGCTGTATATGCACTATACAATTACGATACTATATATTACCTTATACATTATATTAAACATTACACTTTTATACTATTATACAATCTGCTAAACACTATACCATTGAATTTTGATTTAAAGCTTTCGTGACTGCAGGGATTCATCTTCTTGGTTCTATACCATTGACCGTCGCGTGAAAGGTACTAAGAGGAAGCAACGAAATATGTCAATGGGAGAGTGGTGGCAGGGGACTTGCAGCGGAGCAAAGACTCCAATCCCTACGGAGAATACAAAAGATATATAGTCAATTCCAGTGAGTGGAGCGCGATCTGAAAGTCACCGTAAACGTGAACACAATCAGTTAAGATCCGAAATGGTTTATTACGTCCTTCCAATGATTGCTGAGCCAGAATCCATCTTCTCGGGTGAAATTGTCTCTGTGTTTGTATTGTGGATCGCCTCATGAACGAATCTCTCATGGTAGCCAAGTGGCTTGCAGAGAACCTCTGTCTTGGAGAAGTCAATGTCATGTGAGCCCACTGAATTGTAACAGTGATCTGCTACGGCTGAGGTGTTTGTCCTACCGTGTTTCAGGTCTGCTTTATGTTCACGGATGCGGTCCGAGACATGTCGTTTGGTTTCTCCAATGTAACTGCTACCACAGAGGCAACTTAGTTTGTAGATGCCAGGGTACTGTATGTCTGGAACCACGTCTTTTACAGACGGGACCAGATCACAGATTTTATGTACTGTGTTGAATCGGACCTGGATCTTGTGTTTAATCAGGATTTTGGAGATCTTTTTTGTGACCCCCGTAATGTAGGGTAAGGTGATGGTTTTGAATGGCTCCTCAACCGGATCCTTCTTGATGGTTGGAGTGATGGCTTTGCAGATTGTGTAGTCGGAGTAACCACTAGCCTTAAGAGCTTGGCGTACGTGATTGAGTTCACTGGCAATGTGTTCCTGGTCGGGGATGGATGGTGGTGGGAATCCGGTTTTAGGTAAGCATTCGTATGGGTAGCTTCCTGTAGACAGAGTGGCTCATTGAACCATCAGGTCTCCTTTTAATTAGGACATCCAAAAAGGGTAGCTTGCCATCTTTTCCGACTTCCATGGTGAATCTGATGGCTGGGTGTATGGAATTGATGTGGTCGAGGAATTGGTCTAGAGCAGGCCGGCCATGTGGCCAGATGACAAAAGTGTCATCTACGTACCTCTTCCATAAGGTCGGGCGTAGAGTGGCAGTCTGGATGGCGTCAGTCTCAAATTTCTCTATGAAAACGTTGGCTACAACCGGAGATAGGGGGGAGCCCATTGGGTTGCCCTCAGTTTGTTTGTAGAAAGTTCCATTCCAGGTGAAGTATGTATTGGTTAAGCAGTGTCTCACCAGGGGGGTACCTCAGTATTCAGTCCTTGATGATCCAAGTCTTCAATGATTGCGATGGTGTCAGGTACAGGAACTTTGGTGAATAAGGAAACCACATCAAAACTGACAAGCAGGTCGTCTGGGGACAGGGAAATTCCCTTGGTTGTCGATACCAGGTCAATAGAGTTTAGTACCACAGAGGTGTTTTTTCCAGTGAAAGGCCGCAGGATTTCAGACAAAAAACGAGCTAGTTTGTAGGTTGGGGAGTTGATAGTAGAGACAATGGGACGAAGGGGTGTATCTTCTTTATGTATTTTTGGCAAGCCATATAATCTTTGTGGCCTGGCTGCAGAAGGTTTCAACGATAACTGTTTGGTTTGATCTGGTAATGGCTACTCAATGCAATGGAGTTGGGGACTCTTGTTCTGTACCTGGAGAATTTCATTAAAAAAATAAAGCACCTGCCTGGTTATTTCATGTCATCCCATCATTCCGCCTGCTCACCTCTAATGAGTAATCAGGCAGTTCTACAGGTAGTGGAGGAGCTCCCATACTTGGTTAATGTGTTCACGACCAACTCTGGTTTGGAAGCTAAAGTCTTAATTCAAATTAGTCGAGCAGCATTCTTTAATTAGACTGTCTAACATGGTGAGGAAGCTGCCTGGACCGTTTCTCCATACAAATCACTTAATCTTCTTGCCCACATCTATGACCCCTTTCTCTGTGGATGTGAAATATGGACTCCTTTAAAGAACCATCTGTACGGCTTATACAATTAAGGCTGGCCTGCCTATGATTCATCCTATATTGAGCCAGAGTTGATGGTATTCCAAGCTTACAAATCCCTGAGATATCCATACAGAATATGATCAGCGAGCCTCTTTGGCAGGCGAGGCTGCATGCGTTGGTCATGAATCCCGCATTCACAGAAACTGCATGCTCAAGCAGCGTAAGTTAGTTCAGATATGAGGGACGAAACGGGTATGGCATGGACTAGAGAAGAGATTGGAAGATGTGGAGGTGATCAGACTTGCCGATGACTGGTACCAGGAGTGTGAAGATCGGCCTCTGTGGAGGAGGCCCATGAAGGATGCTACAGGGTAGTTGGAGGCTTTTGTCCTGCAACAACGAGGTCAGAGGAGCAATACTCACATCAATAGGTGGAGTGCTGGGTGGCTAAAATGCAGCAAGTTGGCACAGTGGGTAGCACAGGTGGTGCATCTGGCAGTCATCTCAGTCATCCCTTGACACCTGGATTATTCCCATGACCTACTGGCAAGTGCTCCACACTTAAATGGCCTCAATTCACACCTATCATAGCATGACCACTGTGATGATGTTACTACCAATTAGTGGTGAATGGTGGCAGTTTTCTTTATGTATGTTAATGATCCATGTGAAACATATCTGTATGTAAGAGTGTATCTACATGGGGAGCTGAGGAACATTTGTTCATCCACTGCATTATAAAGCAAACATTCAGAGTTGTATTATTGCTGACTAGCGGAAAGTACCCGGCATTGCCCAGGCGAAAAAGACACACACAGACATCGACCTATACACACAAACACATCGACTTTCACACACACACACATATGGACTCAAACACACAGACATCTATTTACACACACACACACACATGGAGTTACACACACACATCGACTCACACACACATGGAGTTACACAAACACATCGACTCGCACACACATCGACTTACACACACACACACATCTACTCGCATACATAGACTCACACACACATTGACCTACACGCACATATGGACTTACACGGACATATTGACTAACACACACATATCGACCCACACACATATATCGACGCACACAAACACATCGACTTACGCATACACACATAGACGTACACAGACACATTGACTTATCAACTCACACACACATCGACTTACTCACATATCGACGCATACACACACATAGACTCACACACACATGGAACTACACACACACAAACATATGGACTTCCACACACACACACATGGACTCACACACACAGACATGGACGTACACACACACACATCGACTCGGACACGCATATGGACTCAAAGACACGCATTGACTGACAGACACACATCGATTGTCACACACACATATCGACGTACAGACACAGCGACTCACACACAGACATGGACTTAAACACACATAAAGTAACACACATCGACCTACACACACATTGACTTACACAAGAATACATATCGACTAACACACATGGACTCACACACACACATGGATGTTCACACACTCACATATCAACTGACACACATCGACCCACACACAAACGCATCGACTTACATACACACATGTCGACTTTCAAATGCACATGGACTCACGCAGACAGACACTTCGACATACACACGCATTGTCTAACACACACATAAGCTTACACACATGTGTAATATGAGGATGCACCCAGGGGTAACTGGGTGATGGTGATAGGCTCTGCCGGCCTCAGCCCGCAGCCAATGGGACATCGAGCCAGGGGCGTAGCTCTGGGGCTTATAGCAACATCTAGAAGGTTCCAGGGGTGAGGCTTATGATTGGCTGCGTGGCATCACGTGAGCCAGGTGATATAAGGGGTGGAGAGAGACAGCTCGTGGTCAGTGTGGAGAGGTTCGAGGAGAGACCACGTCTGCGCCTCCGGCACTCCAGCGGCCACGTGGCAGGCCGGAGGCTGTCTCCCATACGCCGTTAGCCAGCAGTGTGAGGGAGCGAGGAAAGCGAGCGAACGCCACGCTCGAGTAACGGGAGTAACGGGAAAAAGGATCCCAGCGGTGTGAGAGGGCTGTGTAAATGAAGAACGAATAAAGATAAGACTAGATAGGATATCGTCCGGAGTGGGTTTATTACACTGGTGTCAGAAGTCACTTTTGAGACCGCTTTGGCCAAGAACAACGATGTCCAGGCACCTCAAGAAAAATAACCCACCGGACCCGCCTTCGGACGACGACGACGACTCCCTCGACCAGAGCTTGCTGCATCAGAGGGCGACGGCCCCGCTTACGGCGACCGCTGCTGCGCCGGGCGCCGCGCTGCGCAGAGATGCCGGCGTAGATGCGACTCCGGCTGCGGACGAGGGTTGGCGGCGGGTGGCAGAGCAGATTCAATCTCTCCGCGTGGTGCTGCTGAGCCTCGTCACGTTTGTCGCGTCGTCTGCAGCCCCGGGACGGCCTCAAGATGTGATGCCAAGTACGGACGACCAGGGCCTTCTTCGGGGGGTCTCGGAAAAGACAGCCGCCATTACACCCGCCGCGTGGAGCAGACCCGCCATCTTGGGCACGGCCGCGCCGTCTGTGGCCGCCATTTTGGTGGAGCCGCGTGCTGCGGGGTTGGTGGGAGCGGCCGCGCCCAAAGGCGACAACGGTGGCCGCAGCCATCGCCTCCCCAACATCAAGGAATTTGTCGCCGGTGGTGACTTGGCGGTTCGAGTCTGACTTTCGATCCGTACGGTGGATGGAGGCCGAGGCGTTGGACGCTTTGCCTACACTGCTGGACGATGTGTCATTGGCAGTGTTCCGCTCCATCCCTGCCGACAAAAAGAAGACGCTGAAAGACGCGTTCGCTGAGATGATGGAGGTTTACGAGCCGCCGTCGGCCGCTCACAGGAAATTCATGCAGCGTCGTCGGAGCCCCGACGAAACGACGCTTGCGTATCGCGGCGCACTGTTGGCGCTCTCGATGGCCGCCTACCCCGATTCCTCCGCCGACCTTCTCGATCCTCTCATTCTTATGAGGATGGTCGAACTGTCGAAATAAATGGGCATCTCGCTGCCCGTGTGCGGCCATGGACCGCTGACAATCCCGCTGGGCAGCTCGGTGTTTGGACGCCAAATTCAACTTACGCCGTTGGGAGCAGATGGCTGCGTGGACGGGGGACCCAGACAAGGACGGCGAACCGCTGGAATGGGCCCCGTCTCGTGTTGTACAAATTTCGGACGGGTCCAGCGACGACGACTTGGCGGCCGCCGCTCCTCACTGGGTGCCGCAGCGCCGGCCGGGGATGTGACGCAACGGGGCCGGGATGCCGCGGGCCGGTGCCGAGGCGGCCGGCCATTGGGCGGCCGCGACATGCTTCAAGTGTGGCCGCTTGGGCCACTTCTCTCGAGATTGTCGGCGCCGTCTCCGTCCTCCGTTGACTCTCCCTTCATCCTCTCCCCCGGAGACGGATCGCCATTCTGCTCGGGCAAGTCGGCATGCATCAGACACCCGGCATAAACCGACACCTCATGCATTCCTTCACACCCCGGGGGGCCCATCTGATGAAAATTGTGGACACATAGATTTGGCACCGCGCACTATTACCCAGTGGAAAAAATTGGCTCGGCGGGTGGTCGCGGCTGCGTCGGGGTCTTCTACGGTGCCAGGCACCATTCAAGGGGTGGACGTGCGTATTTTGATGGATACCGGAGCGTCGGCCACCATCATTTCCGATGTTATATTTCACCTGCTGTCCATCCCTGCTTCGCGGGTTCAGCCGGCTTTTGACGCATGTATTGCCGCTAATGAGGGTAGCATGGGTATCATCGGACTGGTGGAGGTCCATATTGCCATAGGGAACGTTGCCACGTTAGGTTCGGTCCTTATCTCGCGATCATTGGTGGTTCCCTGTCTGTTGGGCACCGATTTTCTTCGTCGGATGCCTGTTAAGATCCTTGTGGAGCAGGGATGTTTGGAAATGCCTGAAGGACGTAAACTGTTTTTACTACCGTTTTTGTTGGGCTGCCTACCTCCAGAACACGCCGTTCACGCGCTTGCCGATGTCGCAGTAGAGATCCCTCCTGGTACGCAGATGCTCATCCCATTGCGTTACCGTAAACGGTTGGAGGTTGTGGATGCGGCGGAAGGTGTTTTGCTATCCCCGTCGAACTCCTTGGCTAAGGCTTTCTCTCTTGTCGCGGCTCAAACCATTGTTCGGGCCGGACAAGCCCCATTCTTGCAAGTCTTGAATGGGGACCCGGAACGGGTAGTTGTTCCGGCAGGTGCGGTTTTGACCCATGCCACTACTGCCTTTACTGGCCTCGATGGGGGCCGCCCTAGTGTGTTGGCTTCTAGCGTATCTCGTACCGCTGATTTGGACGATAGATGGATCGCCAGATTGTGCCAGGAGAATTCGGCCTTGTCCTTTCAGCAGTGTGATGCGCTGCGTTCGCTGTTGTCGCAGTACTCGGACGTCTTCAGCAAAGATGATTTTGATTTGGGTCGTACCTCGCTCTTGTCACATCACATTGACACTGGTGCGGCAAGCCCGATACGTATGAACCCACACCGCATGAGTCCTGTGGAAAGGGAGCATGTGCGTGGCGCAGTGGATGACATGCTCGCGGCTGACATTATCTCACAGTCCAACAGCCCTTGGGGCGCCCCGGTTGTGTTAGTTATAAAGGACGGCGTACTTCGGTTCTGCGTTGACTTTCGCCGATTGAACAAAATATCCGTGGCAGATGCTTACCCTCTGCCGCGGATGGACGAGATTCTTTAGACGCCTTGTCAGGGGCTAAATTCTTCTCTACCCTGGACCTCTCGTCGGGATTTTGGCAGCTTCCCCTCGATGATACGTCGAAGCCAAAAACGCCTCAAGGCTTGTTCGAATTTAACCGCCTCCCCATGGGCCTGAATGCCGCGTCCGCAACGTTCCAACGTTTGATGGAGGTGGTATTGGCAGGACTGCAGTGGGGCGCGTGCCTCATATACTTGGACGACGTTATCGTCTTTAGTCGCACTTTTGAAGAACACCTTGAACAGTTGAAGGCTGTTTTTCAAAAAATGCGTTCCGCCGATCTCAAATTTAAGCCCAAGAAGTGCCATTTATTACAGCATTCTGTCTGTTACCTCGGCTATATCATCAGCTCTGGCGGTGTCTCCACTGACCCGGACAAGACGACTTGTATCCGTGAGTGGCCGACGCCCACTTCCGTAGGTGACGTGCAAAATTTCACCACGCTGGCAAGGCCTCTGCATGTATTGACAGGCAAGAATCAGAGGTTCAAATGGGGATCAGAGGAGGAACTGGCCTTCCAGTCCCTCCGGGATCGATTGGCTACCGCACCAACACTTGACTACCCGGATTTTTTGCAGCCTTTCATCCTTGACGCGGACACTAGCGACACCGGCATCGGTGCTGTTCTGTCTCAACGAAAAAACGGCATTCAACTAGTTGTGGCATACGGCAGCAGGGTTTTATCCCCGGCTGAAACTCGTTATTGTGTCACTCGCCGGGAGTTGCTGCAGATTGTTCATTTCGTTTGCCAGTACCGGCCCTATCTTTACGGTAGAAAATTCCTCGTGTGCACTGACCATGCATCCCTGCAATACTCATTGAAATTGGAACAACCGTCTGGACAGCTGTCACGATGGTTGGAGATGTTGCAGGAATTTTGTTTTGACATAACCTACCGTAAGGGTACCCGCCATGGGAATGCAGACGCGCTTTCCAGGTTGCCTCATGGCCCTCCCTGTTCCTGTTCGTCGGGCGCACATAGCTGCACGGCACCGCCTTCCCCACCCCGCCCTATTATGAGTGCGCGGTGGCGGAGGTTGACGAACAGGCCGCGCCGGTTGTGGCCGACAGCATGCTGCACCTGTCACGCTCGGTGTGACAGCGTGAGCAGATGGCCGACGCATCGTTGGCTCCTCTGCGAGATCGGGCAAAAGGGTCGGGGTCTCACTCGTCCTGCGGGAACTCGCAGCTGATTACTACCCAGGATGGGTTGCTTATGTGCAGAGAAGGCTTGTTAGGCCGATCGCGGCTTGTCGTGCCGACATCACTCCATCATGATCTTATCCGCGCGCTGCATGCCGACAAGTTGATGCATCTCGGTGTGCAGAAAACCTTGCTCACAATGCAGAGGGATTTATTTTGGCCCGGCATGACGGCGGATGTCGTCAAGGCTATCCAAGCATGCCAGGAATGTGCGAGGCGGAAACCGCCACGTGATAAATATATTCCGCCCTTGAAATCAATTGAAGTATCACGGATAAATGAGCTAGTTGCTCTGGATATCCTTGGGCTGTTCCCCCCTTCCGCTAGGGGTAACAAATTCCTCTTGGTTCGAGTTGAATATTTTTCTCGCTGGCCGATGGCCTGGCCCCTGCCCGACCAATCGGCTTCATCCATCACCGAAGCATTCCTCAATGGTTACGTGATGGACAAAGGTGCTCCGGAGAGGTTACTCATGGACCAGGGCCGTAACTTCTCCTCTAAATTGCTCCGGGATATGTGCGCAGCTTTGGGAACAATGACAATACGTACTTCCCCTTACCACCCGCAGACGGATGGAATGGTGGAACGGTTTAACCGTACCCTGTCGGCCATGCTTTGTCACATGGTGAGTGAAAAGCAGACCGACTGGGACTTGCATATTCCTGGCGTTCTGTCTGCCTACCGCATGGTCCCGCACGCTTCTACGGTATACTCGCCATTTTTCCTTATGTACGGGCGGGAGAACGTGCCTCCCATTGAAGTGCAACTGGCTACGGCCGCGAAGGAACCTCCCCTGTCTTTGCCTGAACACATCCGCGAGTCGCTTCGCCGCGTCATGGAGGCACGGGAGGCCGCGAGGCTCGCTACGACCCGGACACAGGCCCAGAACGAGTGATATGCTCGTCGGTCGCGACGCGACATGCCATGGGCTGTGGGCGAAGCGGCTTGGCTCCATTGTTCGCAGGTACCTGTGGGAACATCTCCTAAACTGCACAGGCCTTGGCAAGGGCCCGTTAAATTGATAGAGGTTCGTAATCCCCAATGTGTTCGCTGGTATGTACACTCGTCGCGGTTGAAACCTTATTTCGCACCACGCACTAGCCCGTCATACTCACTTGCTGACCTGCCAGGGTCTGATGTGCCCGACGTGCTACCTGGCTTGCCGGTTGATCCCCAGGGGAGACCTGTTCTGCCTCCCACAAACACATAGGCCTTGAAGGACACCGCACCTCCTGACGAGCGCCTTCCAGCCGGACCTGTTCCTTCCACGAAGGACGCTGGGCCTGCCTCGACACCGCTGCCCCCTCCTGCTGGGCAGTCATCAAGACGACCCCGTTTTGCCACGGGGGACGGATCGGCGTCGCGCACGTGCTCTAAATCACTTCCGTTCCATTAATGTTGTTGTCATGTTGCGCCTTCCTTTTCAATGCTGCATTGGTGTTCCTTATCTTCTCTTAAGTCGCACATTGTTTGGCGCCCTAATGTTCATTCGTGTTGGTGTTCCTTATCTTCTCTTAAGTCGCGCATTGTTCATCGCCCTAATGTTCATTCGTGGGTTTACACATCTCAGTGGTTTGTTACGGTGCGTCGCCCTTTTCCCAGCTGAGACGGCTGACTTTTCACACGGGGTGGGGGGGGGGTGATATAATATGAGGATGCACCCGCGGGTAACTGGGCGATGGTGATAGACTCTGCCGGCCTCAGCCCGCAGCCAATGGGGCGTCGAGCCAGGGGCGTAGCCCTGGGGCTGTATAGCAACATCTCGAAGGTTCCAGGGGTGAGGCTTATGATTGGCTGCGTGGCATCACGTGAGCCAGGTGATATAAGGGGGGGAGAGAGACAGCTCGTGGTCAGTGTGGAGATGTTCGAGGAGAGACCACGTCTGCGCCTCCGGCACGCGAGCGAACGTCACGCTCGAGTAACGGGAGTAACGGGAAAAAGGAACCCAGCGGTGTGAGAGAGCTGAATATATGAAGAACGAATAAAGACAAGAGATACGATATCGTCCGGAGTGGGTTTATTACACATGCATAGACTCACACGCACATGGAAAAATGCACACACATATGGACTTACACACACACATATCGACTGATACACAGACATCGACTTAAACACACACCGCACATACACGTGGACGTACACAAACAAACACAGCGACTGTCACACACATTGACTCACACACACATTGACGCACACACACATGGACTCGCGCAGACGCAACGCACACACATATGTACTCACACACACACATGGACGTACACACTTTTATATAGACTAAATAACTTTGTAAATAATAGTTTTCTTTGTACGTGACTTTAGTGAAAGAAGCAAGGGAGAGGGGAAATGCACGTGTGTATAAGTAAGTAATTTGGAGCGACTACGAGGGTGTTCTGCCATTTTGGTGCAAACATTTGCCACGAGCAAGAGCGGAAAATGTATGAAAGTCAACGAATATAAAATGGACCTAACCTACCTGTAACTATGAGCAGATGCACACCAATCAAGCGTAATTGACATAACGTCACTGCTCAACCCCCGTACTGAGGGGGCAAGTGTCGATGTGGAGTGACGTCACGAGCATTAAGGACATTCCTGGGTGATTATAGTAGGTATGAAGATGTAATAGCTATGAGTGTATTTATTGATTTTCCCCTGTGCAGTAAGTGATATTATGTGGCTGCTTATGCCTCAAGAGTACAGAAAAAGGCTATTCTTCCCCTCAAACCTGTTTTTGTGAGCAGGACAGTGATATTTAGAAATGTACCTATTTTCAAAGAGAAAACGTGTGCATGTGTCATGCCCTAACATAAAGACGTGGTTGCTAAAGCAAAGATAGTGGGGAATAATAGGCATTTTGTATATAACAATTTAAAAGTAGCACTTAGTAGTCAGGGAGAAAAATCGTGTTACTTATGGTAACTGTCATGAAATATTGGTTAATCCCTGTCATGAAATCTAAACTATAAAAGGCAATTTGTCATGAGTAAAAAGTAATGGTAATAAATGTTTGAAGGGAGCTGCAAATCTGAGTGTTTTTCTTTGCGCAGTGTCCACACGAAAGAGAATTGCCCCCTCACCCCCATCGAACGCGTGTGACTTTGTAGGGGCCCTCCCTCCCCCCCCACCGAACGCGTGTGAGTTGGTATGGTCGACCATGCACAATGTAAGAAATAAATAACCCAAAATAGCACTAAATCGCTAATTAAACTACTTTAAAGGTGACGCACGCGAAATCGGAATAGCGCTGGCTCAGCACGAGGCTTATGGCTTGCTACCTGGGTACTAAAGTGAACCCCATGGTTCGCGAGCCAAATCCTTCGCAAGTTTCAGCCACACACACACAGACACACAAACATAAAAAAATGGCAATAGGTAAGACAGCAGACATGATTGACAAGTGATAGATTGACTTATTGTAGGCCTCTGCTTGGTTGATTGTTACTAGGTTAAGTACTTGGTGAAGAGTATAAGCATCTGTACTGGGCAGATGAAGGCAGCCAGGCATGGTTCTAGCCACAACACCACCTTATTCACCGTTCCAGTGCATGATAGTGTAACGTTTTTATTTGCTGTAAAGTATATTGACCATTTTAAACACCTAGGTTTAATCAAAGCAATAGTTTTTTTTCTATTACACGTGTAATGGAGCTCCTTGAGACATCAATTTTCAGGGAAGTAGAGATGTGTTTCTCTGAATGTATATACAGTCCAAGTGTAATGACTGCCCCACTCGTAATTGCTATGGCTATCTTCAGCCCCGATGGTTTCCTCCAAGTTAATACCTGAACAGTCAACCCCAATGGTTTCCACGGTCGGCCCCAATGTCGTCCACCTCTGGTCGTCAATTAGGGTAGTCCCCGAGTAAGTGCCCCGACCATGGGCCTCGCTCCACCTTATATACTCGCTCCCCCTTATATACTCTCTCGGGCCCGCCCCCCCCCCCCCCACTTTACTATAACATCGGTTTATTGTATGATAGTGGGTGGTTGCAGTTATTTAGCGTCAATATACTAAATGCCTCTGTTGATATGTAAACTCTGACCTTAACATAGCCACTTCCGTGACCAGTTACATGCTAATTCCTCACATTAACATCATGCTAATCTCCCAGTTACATGCTAATTTCTGACTTTAACATCCTAATTCTCTCATTAACACAGCTTATTCAATGCTAAATTCTTCTATTGATATGTAAACTCCTTTGTCAAGGTGCTCTTCTTCTTCCACCCAGCTTAAAATACGCTGCCAAACTTAGCAGTGTTCATTGGAGCACTGTCTTTCAGACAGCTCTGTATTCACCTGAGGACGGCTGCTTGTGTTGTGGCCGAAACGTCGTAAGAATTTTATTTTATTATGTTTTATTATTTTATTATTTCCCTTCAACGTGACTTTACCGAAAGAACCAAGAAGATGTGTGTCCTTAATTGAATAATGCTTACAGTGCCTTCCGGTCACCTGTTTCCAATCATCACAATGCGCGCCTTCTAGAACCTTCTCTTGTACGGTCCCTGACACATGGAACGTTTCATAAGCATGGAAAACACAGCACATAAAGCTGAAATAAAATCTGTCCATCCGAGCATTCAAGCAAATCTGAGCCTGGCTTCGGACTTCCAAGTTGCGATTGAACATTAATTTGCCCATTTTATAATATTTCTGCCCAATGCGAAGAGTTTTATTTTAAACACCATTTGCTATTTTATGACACTTTTTCAATAGTTAACATTTCTTCAGTAGCCAGATACAACCGAAATTCTGTACGTAGAGTTATGGGTTGTCATTGATATGAAATATACTTGGGCTTCCAGGCATTATACTGACCACTTGCCTGCTATGCCAGGCCAAGAGCTGATCGTCAATAGTGGCAAGTGCCATAAAAAAGCCTGTGTGATGAATTGGGGGTGATTTTTTTATTTCTCGTTAATGATTGAGTGTTCTTGTCTATGTAATACGTGAATATCATTTGTGACTGTATATATATGCATTTCTATGCTTCTATGCTGACATACATTGCGTGGATTTTACTGTTTTCTGTCTGCAGCTGCCAGTTCCTCTGCCACTGCTGTACAGAATTGGTCAAATGGAGCGAAGACAATCAGCAGAAGAGAAACCATTCAAGTGCACTGTGTGTGGGAAGGCGTTTACACATTCTTCAATTCTTCAGGTCCACCAGAGAACACACACGGGAGAGAAACCCTTCAAGTGCACTGTGTGTGGGAAGGCATTTTCAATGTCATCACATCTTAAAACACACCAGAGAATACACACAGGAGAAACACCCTTCAAG
>CM025680.2:773660-785999 GCA_014621495.2 Entosphenus tridentatus | reverse complement strand
GAGAATACACACAGGAGAAACACCCTTCAAGTGCACTGTGTGTGGGAAGGCGTTTGCAATGTCATCGCATCTTAAAACACACCAGAGAATGCACACAGGAGAAACACCCTTCAAGTGCACTGTGTGTGAGAAGGCGTTTGCACATTCATCACAACTTAAAAGACACCAGAGAAAACACACAGGAGAAAAATCCTTCAAGTGTACTTTGTGTGGCAAGGCATTTGCACGGTCATCAACTCTTCAGGGCCACCAGAGAACACACACTGGAGAGAAACCCTTCAAGTGTACTTTATGTGACAAGGCATTTGCACAGTCATCACATCTTAAAACACACCAGAGAACACACACAGGAGACAAACCCTTAAAGTGCACTGTGTATGGGAAGGGTTTTAGACAGTTAGGGATTCGAAACAAGCATCAAACCATTCATCAGGGAATTCATCTGAAATCGGCTTGTGAAAGTCAAAGTGCTGCAATGAGTCCATCCCTCATGAAACAAGAACCAGAAAAACATTTGAGATATGAAACGTGGCCAGGAGTGAAGGCGAAATGTCAAGAAGTGAAAATGCAATTTGAATCTGTGAAGGTGAAGAGCGAAGAAGTGATGGTAAAGAGTGAAGAAGTGATAGTGAAATGTGAGGATGAAGATTCAACTCCAAAATCCGACCACGTCAATGGAGGCAGCGTGAAGCTGGAGGAGACTGTGGACTATGAGGCAGAGCAAGGCAACTCCCAGCAATTTGTGGATGTGGAGGTGTGGGTGGATTTTTTAGGCAAAACTGATTCAAATGGAGACCAAGTAGATGTGTATCATTGAGATTAGGATAAACAAGTTCTATTTCATTCACAGGCCTTTCCCATAATATAGGTTTTTTGGGTCAGATCGCGTAAATATAGATTTGTCGTTAAAGCCTGCCACCACCCAACACAGCCAACTATTATGGGTTATCACGTAAACAAACCATGCCAATTCGTCACTAGTACAGCACACCGGTGTGTGGGAGAGCCAAGCCACAACATTGATAATCTGAGTACGACGTTTCGCCAGTCATTACAACTAGCTTCATCAGGTGACAGACAGATTTTTGCCTTTCCCATTACAAGGGTTTAATCTCCAAGTAGTCAATAGAGGCAGCGTGAAGCGGGAGGAAGCTACGGACTTGGAGAGAGTGAAATGAAACCCAGCAGTTTGTGGAGGTGTACTTTTTGGAGGATGCAGAGTAGAAGCGGCCAGCATGTGTGGACTTGGAGGTTGGGTAGATCTGCAAGCACGAGCTGGAGACAAAAAATCTCCACAGCATTCAACGTGTTATAATAATATTTAGATTAATATTGGCGCTTGCATAAATATTTTATTTCTTTCTCACTGTACGTAGCCAATCTTGCTAATCAAAGGTGAAATGCTTCAACTAAAAGCGGCTTGCATCATATTTCATCTCAATCGTTCGACAGCTAGCCCAAGTGGCAGCTGTCCCTTTGTGGTACAAGGTGACTCAGTACTGACCTGCACGTGGACACGAGTCTGCCAGTAGGGTGGAGCGATAATTGATGTGTAACCCCAGTCTGGTCGTTTGTGGCTAATCTTTCGAATTTGGCCAATTTTGACCCCGACACCATGAATGTTGAACATCCACTGTTAAGCAGATGGTGCGTATTTTTGGTCAATATTGCTGCAGTAATCATGTGGGCGGCCGGACAGATGTGAACCTCTTTTAACAAACATCAACCATGCTATCACTTGGCTTCTCTCATTCTAAGAATGCATGCAGGTGTAGGCATACATTCAGAGATCAGTGTACAGTAAATGTGATGTAATGTGGTGCAGTATATTTCAATGCATTAATTCAATGTTGGCGATGTGTGATTATTTAGAGTTATAATTTTAACACGTATGATCTGATTTTGAGCATATACAGCAAAAGCTCTTATCCAGCATCCATGGGGAATCGAGGGTGTCAGTTCATCAAATGTGCCGGTTATCTGAGGTATACTTAATGGTTCAGCAAATTTCTCAAGTATAAAAACATTTTTCAACGAAGAAATTAAGCAAACATTTTAACTGTGATATTCGAAATAATTCATTATTTTACAGAGGTACCAGTCATTTGTATAGCATTCTAAGTTTATTGTAGAGAAGCAGTGGTGCTCTTAGATTACAGTGTACAGTAGTGCAGTACTGTATGTACAAGTACAGTGAAACAATTAGGTTTGGTAGCCCACAACACGATAATGGCGGATTGCAGATTGCAATTGTGACTCCATTCGCGCCACCACTCAGCAACGTCCCAAAGCACGTTGAAAGATGCCAGGATATTTCTCGATACGTGAAGGAATATTTATATTGCCGTTTGACAGATGCTGGTTAATAGAGCATTCCGGATGGTAAAGTACGTGATGTCAAAAATTTAGCTGTAAGTACAATTTGGTATAAAATGGTTAAAAATGGAATCTAACTAGACGAGCGTTTGTTTTGACCGTAACCTGTGCGGAACATTTACGTGACTGCTGTTGTTCATGTGATACAGGGTCAAAGGTATTTTTATAAATCCTTTATATTAAGTTCGCTTGCTTGCTTGCTTAGGACGGTGCAAATCTTTCGGTCGTTTTTAACCCACTTCCCGTGATCCAATCGAGCTGACATTTTGCACACAGACTCGTTGTGCGTGACAATGCATTTTCGTGAAAAAAAAAAATTCCTAAATTTTACACTGTTTAGGGAAAAAAAAATTTCATTACCAATTGCTTAATGGTGCCAGACAATCATCTGACCCATAGGTGGCAGCCATCTCAAGCCAGAGGACGAGAGGACTCTAGCTGCCACGCAGGATTTATAGTGAAAAACTTTGTTTTTACGGGTAAAAATTTAACACCCTTTTATTTAACTCTGTTGTCGTTGTTTGTTGTATCCTTAAATATTGTAACTCAGTTTTAACCCACTTCCCAATGTGGTATCGACTGCAAACTTGGTATACTTATGTCATACTGATGACAATACTATATTCTATCAGATTTTTTTGAACAATCTTTTTTATATGTTATGTTTCGGCTTGGGTCTAATTTTGCACGGTAAACTGACGTTGGCTGTAAGTGACCACGGTCCCTTACGTTATGGCAAGCTTCGGGGCCACTTCCTGGAGTCGTGTAGTTCTTACATTGCTAGTACGGTACATTTCATTAAAGCGTGTTTCTAAAAAAAATGTTTTACTTATTTGTAGCTTAGGAACCACATCCCCCAACTCATTGTTTTCGAAATCACGAATATAGTACACACAAGAGAAACACTGAAATGTTACATAAAGGAGATATATTCTCCACAATGCTAATTATGTTGTATTATCTTAACTAAAAAACGTGATTTTATGTCTGTTTGTCTATCTGCGTACGCCTAACCTCGTCACTCTTTTCACTGACAAACTGTTGGGTTTACGTTTCAACAAAGTACACAGATACAACAAACTAAGCCTCTGGACGAAAACTCGCTATTTGTTTTTGCCCTTAGTCCAATGTCAACTAATAAAATCGCACTTTGTAACAATTTACATTGATCATAATGATAACTTTGAGCGTGTGCCAAAGCACGCTTCTGCGCATGCATTTGTAGTGACATCACCAGATGTCACCACACTGTAGTGCAGTACCGGGCTTAGAGGAGTACGGTGTGTGTGTGCCTGCCTGAGGAGAAGGTCGGGTGAGGTTATGGCAGCCTGGGTGACCCGAGAGGACACGTGACTGGACGGGATGACATCGGGGGCCCCCAGAGGGGGGTGTGAGGGTCACGTGATAGGGACCGAGGTTCCCCAGGAGGGTTATGGCCGGGCTCTGCCCCTGGCCACGCCACAGGGGATATAAGCCGAGTTCCGGGAGGGATCGTGGCTGTCCATCCCGGGAAAGAAACCCTTCGTCTTAGATCTTCGGTCTCTAGTCTTCAGGCACGCGGACCAGGCAGCATGTTGGCTGTCCTGGTCCGAAGTTGTTAGTTATCGAATAACCTGCGTAGTTAGCCCGGGTGGCCACCACCCGAGGTTGTTATCTCGTGTTAATAAATGCGCTGCCTTCAAGTTTAAGTGTGTGACTCAGCTGAACCCACTGCACGTGGAAACGCCAACTCGCCGTTGCCCCTAGCAACGCAAACAAGCTTTGGTTTATTACTTGCCCTTTACTTTGATCTTCATTATTGTGTGCACTCACGTTCAGATATCTTTATTTTTGTGTTAACTCACGTTCTAATACACCCTTTTTTAATATCACCTTCCTGTTATTACATTACTTCTCTTCACTTACAGCTTTCGTGATTGCAGGATTACATCTTCTTTGCCTCTTTCTGTTACGTCACGTAGCTACAAACATTTCAAGTCATTTTGCATTCATCACAATGCCATACACACCATAGTGTGTACAAACTACTACTTTGTTTGCTTCGTTACTTGCCCATTACTTTCATCTTCATTATTGTGTGAACTCCCGTTCAAATATCGTCTTTATGGTGTTTACTCAAGTTCGAATATACCTATCTTTTAAAATATCACCTTAATACTATTACATTACTTAACTTCACTTACAGCTTTCGTGACTGCAGTATTTCATATTATTTGCCTCTTTCTGTTACGTCACGTAGCTACAAACATTTCTATTTTGCATTTGTCACTATGCCATCCACAATACAAATCGTACACCTAATTTTTTTGGCTTATCACTTGCCCATTTCTTTCATGTTTATTCTTGTCAACTCACGTTAAAATATCTTCTTTATTATTGTGTGAACTCACGTTCTAATACACCCATTTTTTCAAATATTACCTTCCTATTCTTACATTACTTATCTTCACTTACAGCGTTCGTGACTGCAGGATTTCATATTCTGTGCCGCCTGGGTAAAACTACATAGCCGGGAGTCGGAGCCATTCCCTCTCCACCTTCGGGTGCGACAGGGATGTCCTCTGGCTCCCACATTATTTTACATCTATTTTTAGCACGTACTTCCTGAAGCCTTCAATCTGCTACATATACAATGGGAGGCTGGTCGATGCCGGGTGCGGTCAAGGTATGGCTCCCTATTGCTCAATCATGTTATGTATGCCCATGATCTGGTAATTGCTGCTCACTCAGAGGACGAGTTGGAGGTGCTGCTGCTGAACCTGGAGCTTGCCACTAGGACGTGGGGCCTTGCCATCAGCCCCACCAAAAAATAAGCACCTGCCTGGGTATTTTGTACCATCGGACACTCCACCCCCACAACTCCCAATTTGTGATGGGCCGGTTGTGGAGAGAGTGGAGAGTTTGCCGGCTCCGGTTTAAGAGCAGAGGTCTCACTCCAAATCAGTCCAGCGGCATTGTCTTTTCATCGGCTGAGTAACGCTGAGAGCAAACTACCTGCTCTGTCGCTCTGCACGAAGCTTCAAGTCTTCTCTGCCACAGTCATTCCCTCCCTTCTCTACGTATGCGAAACGTGGACCCCCCTAATGGAACATCTTCACCGGTTACAAACATTTAGGCTGGCCTGCCTACGATCCATCCTGGGTCTAACCAGGCTGGATTGTGTGAGGAGCTCACAAATCCTTTAAAAGATGTGGGCAAAGTCCCATCGGTGAGCTCCTCTGGCAGGCAAGGCTGCGTTGGCTGGCCCATGTAGCCTACATGCCCAGCCACCGCATGCCTAAACAGCTTTTGTTCGGCCGGATCGTGGGGGCTAAACGGGCAGAGCACAGGCTACAGAAGAGATGCATCATGGGACCTCCTTTGTCAGTACCAAAATATGAGAATAGGTTTTCAGTGGACTTGCCGTTGACTGGTATCAGCGGTGTCAAGATCGGCCTCTGTGGAGGAGGCTCGTAAAGGACGCTACTGGGCAGTTGGAGACAGTCGCCCTCCAACAACAATGGAAGGTGGAGGAGCGACGCTCACAACAACGAGCAGAGCGCCAGGTGCCTAAAGCACAGCAAGTTGGCACAGTAGGGGGCACAGGTGGTGCATCAGCCAGTCGTCTCAGTCGACCTGTGCCATCTGGGTCTGCCCCGTGACCTCCTGCCAGCGGGCATTCGACACTTCACGTGGCCTCAAGGTGCACATAGCCTGGCACAAGCGTTGTCGTGATGTCACCGCCACTTAGTGGCGAATGGCGGTTGTTGTTAAGTCTATGTATGTATGTGTGAGTTGATATGTGTAGTAAGTTGCAGGAGGCTTGGACAACGTAGTTGGAGGCACACTTATTTATTAACACCAACGTATTTACAGAGACGGGAATACGCAACACTCGAAGGGGTATCGGCCCCTTCACCCGTCTTAACAGGGAGACCCAACGTCTAACCCGTCTAACCTACTCCCAAGTCCTCCACTACAGAGCTAGGGGAGGCTATCTATCCCGGCCCTGGTTAAGCCGGGATTACGGCACCCTAAGTCTCCAGACCGGCTCTTATAAGAACATCAGTCTGGGCTCTCGGGGCCACACCACTGGCTTTCCCTGGTCGGTCCTGACAAGGACAGCGAGCCAGGGGAGTTCCAGGGCCTATTCTAGCTGGTCTTCAATCTTCGCTGGTTAAGCTAACACCCGACCCCAAGCCCTCCGGCTCTTCACCTTATATAGCAATCTCCCCCCGGCGAGGCCATGGGGGATGGCAGGTGCGGACGTTGATGTACACACCTTCTCTGCGTACGGCCATAACCACGCCCCTTGTGTTTGTTTCCCATCCGTACCAATACACCTCTACATCACCCCCCCCCCCTGTACAGCCCGCAGCCGTCCCCGGCTGCAACAAAATCTCAACAAGATGCCTCCCCCCCCCGAATTTGCATGTGCCTCGCGTAACTTTAACAACAACAACAATAACCAGTAACCAACAGAGGAAAAAAAAGAAAAAAAAATGACCCGACGCACCCCCCCCCGAATAAATACCCCATCCCATAAACACACAACATATATACAAGCGCCCAGGACGCCCCCAGCAAGGTCCCCACCAGCGGCCGACCTCACAAAAGTTTGCGCGTTTTAGCGCGCGTTCTTGCAGCGGGGCCGTCACAAGGGGCAGCCCCGGTTGGAGCAGTGGTGGGCGTCAATAGTTCGGGTGCGGGAGCGTCCGGTATGTCCAATGAGCGACCCCCGACCCCCCCGGGTGGGGTCGCCGGACGTGGGCACGTCAATCCCGGTGCACCTGGAGGTGGAACAGTCGGTGACAAGTCAGTCGAAGGCAGCGAAGTCGGGGAGTCGGTGGACCCCTCACATCTTTGGCCACGCGTGTGTGTGTGAGGAACATGGGGCGCAATGAACGGTTTCAACCTGGAGGGGTGCACATACCACCGACGCTTCCCCCATCGTATGCGTATACATTGTGGGCGCAAGACCTGCACGACTTCCACGGGCCCCCGCCACGGCCGTACCAGCTTAGACGAGGTCGCCAGTGGCACCTGGGGACAGTGCAACCATGCCTTGTCCCCCGGTTTCCATTGGAGCACATATGCCCGACCCAGCCTAAGCCTCTCATTCGCCCTCTGGCGGAGTTCCGAATTCTGTATGGCCGCCTCCCTCGCCTCTGTTAAATTTGACGTGGTCGGACAATTTAGAGTTTGCATGCGGCGTCGAGAGCTTTAGCTGAGTCGCAACAGGCGGGTTAGCCTTGCGGCCATACATCAGGAAGAAGGGCGAAAATCCGGTGGCCGCATGAGGAGCCATTCTGTAGGCTGCCAAAATCCCCGCAATGTGAAGGTCCCAATCGGTCTGGGATTCAGAGACCTGTTGGGACAGCATGGATGTGATAGTCCGATGCAGCCGTTCCACCATCCCATCAGTTTGTGGGTGATATGGGGAGGTCCGAATTTTCTCCGTACCCAGGAGCTCGCACACTTCGCGGAGGAGTTTCCCTGAAAATGTTTTACCCTGGTCGGTCAGCAGCCGCTCCAGAACACCTTTGTCGAGGACGTAGCCCTGGACCAAGGCCTCCGCGATGGCTGCTGCCGACTGGTTAGCTAAGGGCCAGGCCATAGGCCATCTTGTGAAATATTCAACCCCTGTCAATAAGTACCTATTTCCCCTAGGTGTAGCGGGAAATGGCCCAAGAATATCCAGTGCAACGAGCTCGTTAATCCGGGAAACTTTTATCGACTGCAGCGGAGGGTTGGACCCCCTCGCCGGTGGTTTCCGCTGCGCGCATTGAGTGCATGACCCCAGGAGATCACCCACGTCCCTTGCCATGCCCGGCCAGGAAAAATCGAGCTGGAGCATGGCAAGGGTCTTGTGAGTCCCCAGGTGAAGGAGCCGCTCATGCGCAGCCCACACCACTCTACCCCTCAATGCGGAAGGCACCACCAGCCGGTGGCGGCGGGATCTCCCGTCCCAGTGCATTAAAAGCCCCTGGAACAACCCCCACGAGTCAACTTTTCCCGTCCCCCGACCAACCCCCCCGATGCGACGGCGCAAAGCGAGGAGGGAGGTGTCCTCCATTTGGAGGCGTCCCCACTCCGCCACGGACAACCCCAGCAAGGAATCCCTCCCTTCTTGCTCGATAGGACCCGAAGTTGAAGGCGCATCGGCGGCGGCCGCAAGGACCGAATCAGCGATCACATTCGGAGGTCTACAACGCCCCGAACCCAAGAGGCAAGCGCACTCGGAGGTGGGCGGCAAACGCGACAGAGCGTCTGCGTTCGTGTGGCGGATGCCCTTACGATATGTGGTGACAAAATCGAAATCTTGGAGAATCTCCAACCATCGAGACAACTGTCCCGATGGTTGTTGAATCCGCAAGGCGTACTGCAGCGCCGCATGATCTGTACGGACGGTGAAACGTCGACCGTACAGATATGGGCGGTACTGCTGAATGAAATGAACGATCGCCAATAGTTCACAACAGGTAACGCAGTACCGTTGTTCCGCCGGAGACAACACCCGACTACCGTAAGCTACCACATGCTCTACACCCCCAATGAGCTGCGAAAGCACGCCCCCAATGCCCGTGTTGCTTGCGTTTGTATTGAGCAAGAAGGGTTGTGAAAAATCTGGATAACTCAATGGCGGAGCCCCCACCAGGGCGTCCTGGAGGGAGCGAAAAGCAGCCTCCTCCTCCGGTCCCCAATGAAACTTGACTCCCTTGGACGTCAAGGCATGCAAGGGTTTCGCGATTGTAGCGAAGTCAGCTACAAACCGTCGGTAATACGACGCGAACCCAATGAAACTCCTGACCTCCCCCACCGAGGTGGGAGTCGGCCAGGAGCTGACACATTTCGTTTTGGCGGGATCCGTGGCAATCCCCGAGCGTCCGACAATGTGACCCAAATACCGCACCGATTCGCGGAGAAAATTACACTTCTGCGGTTTGAATTTCAAATTGGCAGCCCGCATTTTGAGGAAAACAACACGCAACCTCTGGAGGTGGTCATCGAATGTTTTACTAAAGACGATAACATCGTCTAAGTAAATCAAATACGAATCCCATTGCAACCCCGCCAAGACCAGTTCCATTAACCGCTGAAAAGTTGCCGGCGCAGAATGTAGCCCCATCGGCAAATGGTTAAATTGGAAAAGGCCGTGCGGCGTACGGAAAGCAGTCTTAGGTTTAGATTCCTCATCCAGAGGAAGCTGCCAGAATCCAGAAAGCAAATCCAACGTGGAAAAGAACCGCGCCCCCGCCAGGGCATCAAGCGATTCATCCATCCGAGGAAGCGGGTATGCGTCGGCTACAGAAATCTTGTTCAACCGACGAAAATCGACACAAAACCGCAGTGAGCCATCGTGTTTTTTAACTAAAACGATCGGCGCACCCCAAGGGCTGGTAGAAGGGGATATAATATCCGCAGCTAGCATGTCGTCTACGGCCGATTTGACATGATCCTTTTCGGCGGGACTCAACCGAAAAGGATTTTGGCGGATTGGCGCGCTGTCACCTGTGTCAATATGGTGTCGCAGCAGTTTAGTACAACCAATATCAAATTTGTGTTGACTAAAAACGTCGGAAAACTCGCGCAGGAGAATTCGAAGCCTCTCACGCTGTGAGTCGGACAGGTCCACTGATCCCGCGCAAAGCGCATCCAGCCATCCCTCATCACGGTCCGAACGCGGTTGCGACGGAGGATCGGTGCTCACCTGACCCACGACCGGGTCCTCATAGGGCGCCGGCGTTGCGTGTGCAAGCACGGTCCCTTGAGGAACCACGGCCATTCGTGATCCCACATTAAGGACCGCAATGAAGGGGTCCCCGTCCCCTTTCACCATGGTCTGAGCCGCTAGCAAATCAGGTCCATTGACCCCGGCTCTAGATGGTCCCAAGAGAACCCCCCGATCCGCAACTCCCTTAGCAAACGGTTGACGCAACCTAAGAGGCACGAGCATCTGAGCTCCCAGTGGTACGCATACAGTCCTCGCCACGAGCGCCTGCATCGTTGCAAATGCCCGACGCTCAGTAGCGGGGGAGGACAAAAACATCGTACGTCGGCCCAACGGGAGTTCGATGCAACCCTGGTCGATCAATATACGGATAGGCATTTTAGCCATGAAATCCGTCCCCAACAGGCACGGAACCGCCAGCGAGGAGGAGACCAATACCGGGCCAGATAATTTGATGTCCCCAATACAAATTTGCGCGCGGATCTGTCCAATGATGCCCAGTGAGCCCCCGTTAGCAGCATAGCATGGAACCTCAACGGGGAGCAAAGGACGGCTTTGAACGGGAAGGATGTTATAAATTAAATCGGATATAATAGTCGCCGATGCTCCCGTATCAATTAAAACCCGCACCTCAACCCCATCAATGTGACCGACCACGACCGACGACCCCGTCGACGCGGCAACAACACGATGGGCGAGCTCCGACCACTGCCCCGGTTGGAGTGCCCTCCGCATTTCGGAACACTCCGACGCAACACCCGGCGATTTGCGACCCCTGTTCGTTGCAGTGAGTGAGTGTGTGACAGGTGTGTGCATAGGCCAAACATGTGGGGTGCCACGACTCACCGGATTCTGCTGCTGGAGCTTGGGTAGAGGCGGCGCGGCGTCCGGACGAGGCGTCGCTCCGTGCTGTCGAGGAGCCCGGCATCCCGAAGCCACGTGGCCCTGAAGGCCACAATTGTAGCAACGTGTGAGCGCCCCAGACGGCCTGGGCTGATCCTGGCGGCTCGGTCCGTTCCAAGCTTGTCGTCCCGCGGATCTCCACTCCCCCGGCCGCTCTACCCCGCAGACCTCCTCCGATGGGAGGGTGGTTGCCGCCATGGCATGCCCGGCCACCGCCTTGCTGGCCTTGTGATGCAGGGACCGCAAACTTGCGTGGATGTGGCGCACGGCCAGCAGGGAAGACATTTCCGTGTCGTCTTGTGCCAAGACGGCAACGTCCAACTCGTCCGCCAGCAGCAACAGTTTTTCAGTCACCATGGCGTCCACTCCTTCGTCGTCCATCCGCGGAAAAGCTGCCTTCGCCAGGGCCAGGAGAGCTGTTCGGAAAGCCAGGGGCGATTCCTTGGCGCCCCGATGGCGATCGTGGAACAACTGCCTGCAGTCCGAAGGTGGCCCGTAGACAGCGGACAGAAGCTGCAGCGCCAACTGCAGCGTGGCGCGCTTTTCCTTTGGCGCCGAGGTGAGGGTAGCCAGGGCGTCATTGTCGAGCATCGCCGGCAGCACGCGTAGTGCTTCGTCGTCCGTCCAATTCGCCATTTCCTGGTGAGCGAGGAACCGTCTTTGGAAGCCTCCCCAGTCACCGTCCTCGCCCACAAACTCTTTGAGGGGTGGTAATCGCTGCTGTAATGCGACGTCCGTGGTCGTGGATCATGCCCCGTCGTTCCCGGCACTCGGTACAGTGTGGGCGGACAGAGACTATGGCATCGCCGGTCGCTCCGTTGGTGACGCGCTGGCCGGCGTTGATGACGTTGCGGCTTCTGCTTGGCAATCGGCGGTCACCTGACGTAGGCCGGCCCCGCCCTCTGCTCCCACTGTAGCGATGGCGGCAAATTTGACTGCTGGCCGCGTTGAGACGGCGGGAAGCGGCGCTGCGTGTCGGCCGTCGTCGCCCCGTGCAGCTTCTCCAGCCCCCAGCCACGTGATCTCCTCCAACGTGGCGGCTGCAGCGTAGAGCAGCTCCGCCAGGCGGGAGTGAGCCAGCCAAAGTCTCTCAGCCGACGCTCCCCACCCTTCCTGGCATTGTGGAGCGGGTGTACTCGGCCCCGGCCGCTCGGATCCGTCTTCGGCCATCTCGGGCGCCGAGTCGGCCGAGGTGTCCTCCATCTCCGGCTCCCTGGTACGAGTCGTCCCTCGTGTGTCCATCGTTGAAAGACCACTTCCGACACCAGATGTAGTAAGTTGCAGGAGGCTTGGACGACGTAGTTGGAGGCACACTTATTTATTAACACCAACGTATTTACAGAGACGGG
>CM025680.2:739869-758962 GCA_014621495.2 Entosphenus tridentatus | reverse complement strand
ACACCAGAGAATACACACAGGAGAAACACCCTTCAAGTGCACTGTGTGTGGGAAGGCGTTTGCAATGTCATCACATCTTAAAATACACCAGAGAAGTCACACAGGAGAAACACCCTTCAAGTGCACTGTGTGTGTGAAGACCTTTACACAGTCATCACATCTTAAAATACACCAGAGAATACACACAGGAGACACACCCTTCAAGTGCACTGTGTGTGGGAAGGCATTTGCACATTCATCACATCTTAAAATACACCAGAGAATACACACAGGAGAAACACCCTTCAAGTGCACTGTGTGTGGGAAGGTGTTTGCACGTCCATCACATCTTAAAACACACCAGAGAATACACACAGGAGAAAGACCCTTCAAGTGCACTGTGTGTAGGAAGGCGTTTGCAGATTCATCACATCTTAAAACACACCAGAGAATACACACTGGAGAAACGCCCTTCAAGTGCACTGTGTGTGGGAAGGCGTTTGCACGTTCATCATATCTTAAAACACATCAGAGAATACACACAGGAGAAACGCCCTTCAAGTGCACTGTGTGTGGGAAGGCGTTTGCACGTTCATCATATCTTAAAACACACCAGAGAATACACACAGGAGAAACACCCTTCAAGTGCACTGTGTGTGGGAAGGCGTTTGCACAGTCATCACATCTTAAAAGACACAAGAGAACACACACAGGAGATAAACCATTCAAGTGCACTGCATGTGAGAAAGAATTTTCACGGTCATCATGTCTTAAAAAACACCAGCAAACACACACAGAAGAACCCTTAAATTGCACTGTGTATGGGAAGGGTTTTCGACAGTTAGGGGATCGAAAAAAGCATCAAACCATTCATCAGGAAATTAATCTGAAATCGGCGTGTGGAAGTCAAAGTGCTGCAATGAGTCCATCCCTCATGAAACAAGAACCTGAAAAACATTTGAGATATGAAACGTGGCCAGGAGTGAAGGTGAAATGTCAAGAAGCGAAAATGAAATTTGAATCAGCGAAGGTGAAAAGTGAAGTGACGGTAAAGAGTGAAGAAGCGATGGTGAAATGTGAGGATGAAGATTTAACTCCAAAATCCGACCTTCACGTCGATCGAGGCAGCATTAAGCTGGAGGAGACTGTGGACTCTGAGGCAGAGCGAGGCAATGCCCAGCAATTTGTGGATGTGGAGGTGTGGGTGGATTTTTTAGGCAATACTGAGTCAAATGGAGACCAAGTTGATGTGTATCATTGAGCTTAGGATAAATAAGTTCCATTTAATTCACAGGCCTTTCCCATAATAGAGGTTTTTGGAGTTAGAGCGCGTAAATATATAAATGTGTCGTTAAAACCCGCCGCCACCCGACACAGCCAACTAGTAAGGGTTGTTACGTAAACAGAACATGCCAATTTGTCACTAGTACAGCACACCAGTGTGTTGGAGAGCCAAGCCACAACATTTACAATCTGAGTACAATGTTTCGCCAGTCATTACAATCGACAGCCAGATTTGTGCCTTTCCCATTAAAAGGATTTAACCTCCAAGTAGTCAATAGAGGCAGCGTGAAGCTGGAGGAGGCTGTGGACTGAGAGTGAAATGAAACCAAGCAGTTTGTGGAGGTGGACTTGTTGGAGGATGCAGAGTAGGAGCGGCCAGCATGTGTGGACTTGGAGGTTGGGTAGATCTGCAAGCAGGAGCTGGAGACAAAAAAGCTCCACAGCATTCAACGTGTTATGATATTTAGATTAATAATTGGCGCTTGCATAAATGTTTTATTTCTCACTGTATGTAGCCAATCTTGCTAATTAAAGGTGAAATGCTTCAGCAACTAAAAGCGGCTTGGATCATTTAATCTCAATCGCTCAACGGCTAGCCCAAGTGGCAGCTGTCTCTTTGTGGTACAAGGTGACTTCAGTACTGACCTGCATGTGGACATGAGTCTGCCAGTAGGTTGGAGCGATGATTGTTGTGTAACCCCAGTTGGGTTATTGGTGGCTAATCTTTGGAATCTGACAAATTTTGACTCTTGACACCATGAATGTTGAGGTAAATTCATCACAGTGTCATGTCCTCTTCTCTTCCCCCAAACCCCACAATGTGTGCACTTACCATTATAGGGTCGGTAGATACTTAAATTATAGTGCCTAGACAGGATTTTTGTAGCGCGGAGGGGGGGGGGTAGCGACCCAGCCCCCAGCCTCGGCCGACTGGGCAATCTCGGCGAGGCCAGGGGCTCTGCACGGGACTAGGCCTCTTTGTCAGGTGAGTACTTTGTGCTTTCGAGTCGATATATACTGCTACTCGCGGGAAACATTTTAAAACGTCTGAAAACTTTAAAACATAACATACAAATGAAAAGATAACTCATTAATTTAAAATATAACCCGAGCGCTCCAAGAATCGATTCTTTAAATCACGCAAAGGAAACGAAGGTTGTAGTTTTCTTTAGAATCGTCTTGAAGCGACGACGCGCAACAGAAACATCCTAGATAAACCAGCAAATCTTAACAAAAACACGTATTACAACGTTGTATGCTCAAATCCCAGTGTGATGCAAGTCAAACAATAACCATAAGATCGATTAACCATGTTTTCTAAATCAAAATAAAGCTATAAAAACTGTAACAACAGTAATCATAGGAACTGTGATTCTCTTAATAAACGATATATATAACGTACGACCAGACTTGCAGCCATAGCTGGCAGCATGACACTCCCAGTGTATGATGTGTGGGTGAGTCGGCGTATGATGAGTGAGTGTATGATGAGTGAATTAGTGTATGATGAGTGAATGGGTCAGTGGTTGTGTGAGTGTATGATTATATAAGTTGGTTGCATGTCGGCAAGTATGCTAAACATTTCGAACAGACACACATTCACAAATTTCCCTTATATGTAGTGGTTTAAACACGCGCCACGCACTGGAGATTGTGAAGACGTGCGCGTAGAGTACAGTGGGGGCATATGAGGACGAGCAGTGTTGCCAGGGCTCGAAGGGGTAGGCCAGAGACGGGTTGGGGGCAATTAAGGACACAGGACCGTGATTGGCTGGTGGTTGTTGTCGTGGACTGGCGCCGCGAAGTCTGGAAAAAGAGACAGGTGGCGGCGGGGACGAGGGGCGGTGAGGGGTCGCCAACTACTGAATTGGGTTGGGCATAAATACAGGGGTGTTGGAAGCTGAGGGGAGTTCACGTCTGGGAGTGGATGAAGACGGTCGGAGCCGAAGCAGTGAAGCGAGGAAAGTAGAGGGTAGCAGTGGAGCAAGAGAAGTATAAGGTAGCAGTGGAGCGAGAGAAGTATAGGGTAGCAGTGGAGCGAGGAAAGTATAGGGTAGCAGTGGAGTGAGGGATGCATAGCGTAGCGCTGGAGTGTGACGGAGAAGCCGACAGAAGCGGCTGGAGTGTGACGGAGAAGCCGATAGAAAGCGGCTGGAGTGTGACGGAGAATCCAACAGGAAGCGGCTGGGGTGTGACGGAGGAGTCGATATAAAGTGGCTGGAGTGTGGAGGAGAAGCCGCGGGAGGGCGGCTGAACTGTGACAGAGAAGCGAAGAGATTCGACGTAGACGGAGAAGTGAAGCGAGCGAGGCCGGCGGAACGCGACGAGCGAGCGGAGAGCATGCTGGAACGATGTTGAATTGTATGGTATTAGCAAAATAAAGTGATGACGGAAAAGCAAGAAGCTGTCGCGTAAAGATCAGCACTACACATATATATGATAGACAGAGTCAGCATGTACTACTGTAGTGTAATGTTTTTAACATGCGGCTCCGAGTCCAATTGAAGGTCTATAGGGGGTCTTGTTCCCTGCCATACATAAGGAAAGCACGATACCACCACAGTCAGCATGCAATGCTGTAGTCATAGCATGATACCACCACAGTCAGCATGCAATGCTGTAGTCATAGCAGGATACCACCACAGTCGGCATGCAATGCTGTAGTGAAAGCAGGATACCACCACAGTCACCATACAATGCTGTAATCATAGCAGGATACGACCACAGCATGCAATGCTGTAGTCATAGAAGGATACCACCACAGTCAGCATGCAATGCTGTAGTCATAGCAGGATACCACTATGGTCAGCATGCAATGCTGTAGTGAAGCAGGATACCACCACAGTCAGCATGCACTGTTGTAGTCATAGCAGGATACCACCACAGTCAGCATGCACTGCTGTAGTCATAGCAGGATACCACCAGTCAGCATGTAATGCTGTAGTCATAGCAGGTACTACCACAGCAATATGCAATGCTGGAGTCATAGCAGGTACCACTACAGCAGTATGCACTGCTGTAATTATAGCAGGTACTACCAGAGTCAGCATGCAACGCTGTAGTCATAGCAGGATACCACTACAGTCAGCATGCAATGCTGTCATCATAGCAGAATACCACCACAGTCAGCATGCAATGTTGTAGTCATAGCAGGATACCACCACAGTCAGTATGCACTGCTGTAGTGAAAGCAGGAATCACCACAGTATGCACTGCTGTAATCATCATAGCAGGTGCCACCACAATATGCACTGCTGTAATCATAGCAGGTCCCACCACAGTCAGTATGCACTGCTGTAGTCATAGTAGATACTGCTATCCAGTTGGTAGATCATGCTATATAGAGTTAGTAGATACAAAAACAGTCAGTATATACCACTACGGTCAGTAAATACTGCTACAGTCAGTAAATACTACTACACAGTCAGTAGATACTACTACGGTCAGTAGCTACTGCTATAGAGTCAGTAGATACTACTATACAGTCAGTAGATACTGTTATAGAGTTAGTAGTTACTACTATAGTCAGTGGATACTAATATAGTGTCAGCAGATACTACTATAAAGTTAGTTGTTACTACTATAGAGTCGGTACATACTACTGTCGGGCCAGCAGATACTACTTCGGTCAGTAGTTACTACAGTCAGTAAATACTACTAAAGAGTCAGTTGCTACTTCTGCCTCAGTAAATACTACTGTACAGTCAGTAGATACAACTACAGAGTCAATATATACTACTTACTCTTTTGTATGTAGGGTGTGTAGGTATATATACCTACGTGGGGGTAAAGATATTTTTTGAGGGGGGGGTGGGTCGACAATTTTCATAAACCTTTCAGATCAACTATTTACCCCCCACTTTCTATAACTTTTTGGACTTGTGCAAGCCTCTTATAATGTTGTTGGTGGAGAAATGGACAAACGGCCCACCGGGCTTTCACAATAGCTTAGTATGTGTGTATGTATATGTAAGGTTTTTAAGAGAAGTTTGGTATAAAATGGTCAAAAATGGAATGTCCTAACTATACGAACGTTTGTTGTGATAGTAACCTGTGCAGAACATTTACGTGACTGCTGTTGTTCATGTGATACATAGTCAAAGGTATTTTTTGTAGCTTAGGAACCATATCCACCAACTAATTTTTGTCTTCAAAATCACGAATATAGTATACTAGCAGTAAGAACCCGGCGTTGCTCGGGCAAAAAAGGAAGATACACACATGGACTTACACACAGACATTGACCCACACACATAGAAACACATCAACTTAGACACACACATATATGGTTAAACCCAGGATGGATCGTTAGCAGGCAAGCCTAAATGTTCCTAACCGGCGAAGATGTTCCATTAGGGGGATGCACGTTTCGCAAGCGTATAGAAGGGAGGGAATTACCGTGGCCGAGAAGACCTGAAGCTTCGTGCAGAGCGACAAGCCAGGTAGCTTCCACACAGCATAACGCAGCCGATGAAAAGATAATGGCGCTCGACTGATTTGAAGTGAGACCTCTGCTGTTAAACCGGAGCCGGTCATGAGCACACTGGCCAGGTATGGGAATCTAGGCAATCTCTCCACAACTGGCGCATCACGAATTGTGAGCTGTGGGGGTGGATTGTTCGATGGTACAAAATACCCAGGCAGGTGCTTAGTTTTGGTGGGGCTGATGGTAAGGCCCCACTTCTTCGTGGCATGTTCCTCGTTCAACAGCAGTGCCTCCAACTCTTCCTCTGAGTGAGCAACAATTAACAGATCATCAGCATACATAACGTGGTTGAGCAATAGGGAGCCATCCCTTGACCGCACCCGGGCATCGATCAGCCTCCCATTGTATCTGTACCATATGGTAATTCCTCGGGTACAGCCATTGAAGGCTTCACGAACTACGTGGTCAAAAGATATGTTAAATAATGTAGAGCCAGAGGACATCCCTGCCACACCCCAAGGTGTAGAGGGAATGGCTCTCACTGACGGCCACGTAGTTTGACGCGGGGCCACTCACCATCATGAAGGTCCTTAAGGATCGTGAGCAAAGTTTGAGGGACTCCGAAAGCATGAAAAACAACACATGGACCTACAGACACGCAAAGAAATGTACTTACACTGACTGACATGGAGCCATGCACACAAAGCGACTAACACAGACGCTCATGAACTGACACACACAGACATATCGACTGACACACACAAACACATGGACTTACACACACACACATATGGACTGACACACGCATAGACATGCACTTTAGATACATACACATGGAGTTACACAAACATACATAGACTGACACACATACAACGACTCACACACACATCGACTCACACACAAACATACGTGGACTCACACACACATTGACGTAAACACACATGTACTTACACACACATCGACTAAGACACACACACATGGACTTACACACACATCGACTAAGACACACACACATGGACTTACACACACATATATAGACTGACACACATTGCCCAACACACACATAGACATATGTACTGTGGCACACAGACATCTACTTTAGATACACACATGTAGATTAACACACACATCGACTGACACACATAGACACAAACGCACATTGACTTACACACTCAGATGGAGCCATGCACACACATCGACTCACACACACACGCATTCACTTAGACACACACATCAAGTGGAACACACACGTATGGACTTACACACACGTGGACTAACACACACAGCGACTGATATGCACACAAATTGACTGACACACACACACACTTATACGTACACACACACATGGGGCGTTGTCCGTTTGAAAAAGACAGACACACACATGGACTCGCACACAGACATGGAGCCACACACATAGAAACCCATCGACTTACATGCACACAAAGACATATGGACTCACACACACAGACATCGACTTTAGGGAGACACATGTAGTTTCTGCACACAAACATTATCATTGTAATATTTGTAAACTTATTTGTTTAATAATAGTAAACAATAAACCTCAGTTTTTAGCGAAAGATGCAATAAAATTGTACTTTACATTGGCGTGGTGACGCGTCGTCCCTTGCAGAGCCCGTGGCCTCGCCTAGATTGACAAGCCGGAGGAGGTGAGACGTCGCCAGGCTGCGAGCTGGGCCGCTACCCCCCCCCACCATCCCCCCGCCCGAGGCAGAATAATAGCATGTAAGCGTTGTCATAATATTACATTAATATGTAAGGGCTTTATAGCAGTAACTGCACGCATTGTGGTGGGGGGGGGAGACGACATCACACTGTGAAGAGAAATCGGCAGCGTGATGTGTATATCTATTCCATGTTAAACGCGAAAAATAAAATGTCTCCCGTGAGCTCAAGCGAACGCGCATGACTTGGCAGGGTCCGCCCCCCACCCCACGCAATTGGCGTCACTTGGTATGGTCGACGGCGCACAATAAGTAAATAATGAATAATAGAAACGGCACAAATGCGTTAATTAAACTACTTTAAAGTTTAGGGATGGGAAAATGAAATAGCCTATTCTCACCGCGGGGCTTAGGGCGTGCCGCCCGGCAAATTTTTTTCTACGTTAAGGCCACCGTCCGAGAGCCAAATCCCCCGCAAGCGCGAGCGCGCGGAGACTTTTATATATAAACTAGCGGTGAGTACCCGGCGTTGCCCGGGCGAAAAAGGCAGACACACACATGTAGTTACACACACAAATGGACTGACACACATATAGAGTTACACACACATATCGACTCACACATACATACATAGACTGAACAATAACAACCGCCATTCGCCAGTAAGTGGCGGTGACGTCACCACAATGCTTGTGCCAGGCTATGTGCACCTTGAGGCCACGTAAAGTGTCGAACGCCTGCTGGCAGGAGGTCACGGGGCAGACCCAGATGGCACAGGTCGACTGACTGAGACGACTGGCTGATGCACCACCTGTGCCCCCTACAATGGCAACTTGCTATGCTTCAGCCACCCGGCGCTCCGCTCGTTGTTGTGAGCATCGTTCCTCCGCCCTCTGTTGTTGTTGGAGGTCGACTGCCTCCAACTGTCCAGTAGCGTCCTTCAGGAGGCTCCTCCACAGAGGCCGATCTTGACACGGCTGGTACCAGTCATCGGCAAGTTGACTCAGCTCCACGTCTTCCTGTACCACATCACTCCATGTCTTCTCTAGCCCGTGCCGGGCCGTTTAGCCCCCTCGATCCGGCCGAACAAAAGATGTTTCGGCATGCGGTGTCTGGCCATGCAGGCTACATGACTCAAGCAAAGCAGCCTTACTTGGTGGAGGAGCTCACTGATGGGACTTTGTCCACATCTTTCAAGGATTTGTGAGCTCCTCACACAATGCAGCCTGGTTAAATCCAGGATGGATCGTAGGCAGGCCATCCTAAATGTTTCTAGCCGGCGAAGATGTTCCATTAGGTGGGCGCAAGCGTAGAGAAGGGAGGGAATATGACCGTGGCCGAGAAGACCTGAAGCTTCGTGCGGAGTGATAGACCAGTTAGCTTCCACACAGTGTTACGCAACCAATGAAAAGATAATGTGGCTCGACTGATTCGGAGTGAGACCTCTGCTGTTAAACCGGAGCCGGTCATTAGCACACTAGCATGGTATGGGAAACTCTCCACTGTCTCCACAACTGCCCCATCACCAATTGGGAGTTGTGGGGGTGGAGTGTCCGATGGTAGAAAATACCCAGGCAGGTGCTTAGTTTTGGTGGGGCTGATGGTAAGGCCCCACCTCTTGGTGGCAAGCTCCAGGTTCAGCAGCAGCACCTCGAACTCCTCCGAGTGAGCAGAAATTAGCAGATCATCAGCATACATAACGTGGTTGAGCAATAGGGAGCCATCCCTTGACCGCACCCGGGCATCGATCAGCCTCTCATTGTATCTGTACCAGATGGAAATTATCGCGGTACAGCCATTGAAGGCTTCAGGAACTACGTGGTCCAAATATATGTAAAATAATGTGGAAGCCAGAGGACATCCCTGTTGCACCCCAAGGTGTAGAGGGAATGGCTCTGACTCACGGCCACGTAGTTTGACGAGGGGCCGCTCACCATCATGAAGTTCCTGAAGGATAATGAGAAAAGGGTGAGGGACTCGGAAAGCACGAAGAACAACCCAGAGGCCAGGCCTACTGATGGTATTATAGGCCTTGAGCAGGTCAATAAAGCACACACATGGACTAAGACGCACACATGGGCCTACAGACACGCAAAGAAATAGACTTACACTGACTAACATGGAGGAATGCACACACAGCAACTAACACACACGCACATGGACTCAGACACACACACACATATGGACTCACACACACAAACACATCGACTTAGACACACACACATATGGACTGACACACACATAGACATCCACTTGAGATACACACACATGGAGTTACACACACATGGACGTACACACATACAGCGACTCACACACATACATACATACATAGAGTGACACACATTGCCATACACACACATACAGACTGTCACACATAGACATCCACTTGAGATATACACATGTAGTGACATAGGACGTCACTACTGTGTCGGCCCGTACGAGGGCTGGGGGCCCCAAGGGGGTGACTGGGGGGTCACGTGGTGGAGGGACCCAGACCTTCCCTTGAGGTGGGGGAAGGGAGGCGTGGCCTGGGCAGAGCCGGCCACGCCTGGGCGTAGCCGGCCACGCCGGAGCGAATATAAGTGGGGTGTGGATGCAGAGCAGAGCTGTTGAACTCCGAAGTGAAGACGACATCATCGGTCCTCAAGTGGACCAGGCAGGCCGTCGCCTGTCTGGTCCACTCTGTGTAGTGTTCCAGAGTGTTAGTGAGTTGAGGAAGGTGGTCACCACCTCATGTACAGTGTTATATTACTTACCGTTTAATAAAAAGCTGTGTGTGTGTGCACCTAATTCGAACCCACTACACACACATGGAGTTACACACACATATATCGACGTACACACATACAGCAACTCACACACAGACATATGTGGACTCACACACACATTGACGTAAACACACATATGTACTTACTCACACACATATGGACTAAGGCACACACACATGGACTTAGACACACATAGATAGACTGACACACACACAGCCCTACACACAAACACATGTGACATACAGACATCTATTTGAGATACACAGACATGAATGAACACACACATATGGACTCACACAAACGCATCGACTTACACACACACATCGAGTGACACACACATGTATAGACTTACATACACATGTGGACTAACACACATGTGGACTAACACATGTGGACTAACACACATATATGGACTGACACACACATACACATGGACGTACATGGCCACATCACAGACTGGCAGACTGTCGCAGCGTCATAAAAGCGCAGAAAAAAAGGGAAGCTTTAGCAACCTAAAAATAAATAGTTTTGTGCACACAAACATTATTATAGTAATGTTTGTCAACTAATGTGTTTAATAATAGAAAACATTGGACTTGATTTGTTAGTGTAAGAAGCTTGGAAATTTGTACTTACCATAGGCGTGTTGAGGTCTTGTACCATGCGTAGCCCCCCTCCTGACCTACATTAGCGAGGCGGCGGAGTTGGCACATTGCCAGGCCAGGGGCTGGGCTGCTACCCCCCCCCCCAGCATCCCCCGCCCGTGCAAGAATAATGGTATGTAAGCAGTAAAATATTATTATCTAGGGAGTCTTCAGTAGTATAAACTGGACACATCGTGTTGGGAGGGGGCGAAGAGGACATGATGCTGCGAAGAAATATCCGCAGCGTCATGTGTGTGTAATGAGAGCCTTGTAGGGCTCACGTGGTGATTGGCTGCTGGTCTCGCTGTGTAGCCAATGAGGGGAGAGTCTGGGCACATGGCCTCGGTGTGATCAAGGCATGTTAGCTGGGGTGGTTGGCTTCGCCGATCTTGGCCTCGGCTAATGGGAAGCCGGATCAGAGGCGTGGTCTCGGGAGTGACAGGGGAACGATCTGGAATATTCGACGCCGACCACTGAGGATTGGCTTAGGGGAACCACGTGACCCAGGGGTTAAAAGGGGGGAGAAGCGGGGGGAGTCGGGAGCAGACCTGGGAACGGAGAGAGCGGAAGCCACGCACGCACGGGGCTCTGGATGCCACGTGGCGTGCGACTTAGAAATGGTCTGCCCGCTTCCCGTTGTGTGTCAGCAGCGGGGAGTGTGAGTGTAACTGTGGAAGTGAAATAAAGGACTGATTCCAGGAGCCGTCTCAAGAAGGTTTATTACATTGGTGTCAGAAGTTCTTCTGGGACCGTTTGGACGTTCTCAAGATGTCCAAGCACCTCAGAAAAAAGAACCTACCCGAACCTCCATCGGAAGAAGATGTCGAGACGGACGAAGATGATCTGCTGGGGGCTACGGCTCCTCTGCCTCCGCCTGCTGCTGCTCTCCTCGACGCCTCGCAACGACGACAGGGTGACGACACTACCACCTCCGGGGCAAAGGACGGATGGCGGCTGATGGCGGAGCAGATCGAGTCCTTACGCGTGATTCTGCTGAGTTTGGTGACAGCGGTGGCATCCTCGCCAGCCGTGGGACGCCAGATAGCAAATCAGCTCAACGCCACGGATCTGCAGTCTGCATCCGCCGCTGCTCCTGCAGCGCAGGAGGAGGCCGACGTCTTGGGTGGAGCGGCAGCACCGGAGCCTGCGGGCGCCATCTTGTGCGGAGCTGCCACCACGCGGCCACCGGACGCCATTTTGACTGCGACAGGTGGAACGCGGGAAACCACGTCGGAGACGCCCGCGCAATCTGCCTGCCACCACGGACATCGCCTTCCACAGATTAAAGAATTTATCACCGGGGGCGATTGGAGTGCTTTTACATGGCGATTCGAGTCAGCCTTCAGATCCGTGCGATGGACGGAGGTGGAGGCGCTGGAAGCGCTACCCACACTGCTCGATGATGTTTCTCTGGGGGTCTTCCGTTCCATCCCGGCATCCAAGAAGAAGGCGCTTCGGGATGCTTTCGCTGAGATGGCGGGGTTCTACGATCCGCCGACAGCGGCCACAAGGAAATTTATGTCTCGTCGTCGAGGTGCGGAGGAGTCGCCCTTGGCTTATCGGGGGGCGTTGATGGCGTTGGCCATGGCCGCCTACCCCGACGTGACGGCCGATCATCTGGATCCTCTCATTCTTTCCCGTATGCTGGAGCTGGCCCAAGAGCTCAACATTTAATTGCCAGTATGCGGCCACGAACCGCTTACATCGCGATGGGTGGCGCGCTGCCTGGACGCTAAGTTCAACATCAAGCGATGGGATCAGATGGCGGCGTGGACGGGAAAACCTGAGATCGACGGCCCACCCTTCGGGTAGTCTCCACGATGGGTCATCCACTGCTCCGACGACTCTGGCGACGATGACGTGCTGACCGCTGCTGTTCCGCGCTGGGTTCCGAGATGACGGCTGCGCGACCAGCGTGGTGACTATGCAAGCCGTCCACGTGTGGGAGCCGAGCCGACCGACCGCCGACCGACGGCGGCCACGTGTTTCAAGTGCGGCCGACGCGGCCATTTCGCCCGCGACTGCCGCTACCGACCTCTGCCTTCGCTGCTTCCGACGCGTGGGCCTCCATCTCCTCCACCGGGCATGGAGCCGTGACACCCTCGGGCGAGTCGGCACAAATCGGACACCCGGCAGGTCGTTTCACATCATGCATCCACTCGCACTCAAACTTACGCTTCTGATGATAACCCTCATTCTTCTGCATCATTTCCACGCTCCGCTACACAATGGAAAAAATTGGCTCGTAGGGTTGTTGCTGCGGCATCGGGCTCGTCGACGGTACGGGGTACCATCGAGGGCATCGACGTCCGTATTTTGGTAGACACTGGCGCATCTGCCACCATCATTTCGGATGTTATCTTTCATCTTTTGTCAATTCCCGTGTCGCGAAAACGTCGGGTTAATGACGCGTGTGTTGCCGCAAATGGGGGTAGCATGTGTATCTGCGGTCAGGTCGATGTGTGTATCGTTATCGGGAATATTACCGCTAAAGGACCCGTGTTGATCTCGCGCTCGCTAGCTGTCCCATGCTTGCTAGGCACAGATTTCTTGCACCGAATTCCATTAAAGATACGGGTCGACCAAGATTGTTTAGAAATGCCGGGGGGGCGTAGATTGTCGTTCCTGCCTTCCCTGCTGGCCACTTCGCCTCCGGGTAACACAGTCACCGCTATGGTTGCCACTACGGTAGAAGTTCCATCAGGCGCGCAAATGTTCATTCCGCTGCGTTACCGCAAACCCCTTCACGTTAAGAAGGGAGCAATGGGCGTTTTGTTATCCCCATCTAATTCGGTTGCTAAATCGTTTTCCTTGGCGGCGGCCCAAACAATCGTTCGGCCGAATCAGGCACCGTTTATACAGGTGTTGAATGGAGGGCCGGACCGAGTTGTTGTTCCGGCGGGATCGGTGTTGGCTCACGCCACTACCGATTTCGCCACGTTTGACGAAAAGCCGCACGCCCGAACACCTACTCGGGGTCCTCCGCGCGATTGTTCACAGGAACGTTGGATCGCAGACTTATGCGGGGAAAATTCGTCCTTGTCAGACGAGCAAAGGACTGCTTTGCATTCGCTGTTATTACGATACGCCGATGTTTTGAGCAAAAATAATTTGGATCTCGGGCGCACGTCACTATTGTCACACCATATTGACACCGGTGCGACACCGCCTATCTGCATGCATCCGCATCGCATGAGCCCCGCTGAAAGAGAGCATGTGCGGGCCGCAGTGGATGAGATGTTGGCGGCGGACATTATTTCGCTGTCCAACAGCCCTTGGGGAGCGCCCGTGGTTCTGGTTAAACCAGGTTTTGTGTGAATTTTCGCCGGTTAAATAAGATTTCCGTGGCGGATGCATACCCTTTACCGAGAATGGATGACTCCTTGGACGCTCTATCGGGTGCTAAATTATTTTCCACACTCGACCTGTCCTCGGGGTTTTGGCAGCTCCCTCTCGATGACGCGTCAAAACCTAAGACAGCATTTCGTACGCCTCAAGGTCTCTTTGAGTTTAATCGGCTACCTATGGGCTTGAATGCGGCTCCGGCGACGTTTCAACGACTTATGGAATTGGTTCTGGCTGGATAGCAATGGGAAACGTGCCTCATATATTTAGACGATATTATCGTTTTTAGCCGCACGTTCGACGAACACCTCCAACGCTTGGAGATTGTCTTTCAGAGGATGCGGTCAGCTGACCTAAAGTTTAAACCTAAGAAATGCCACCTTTTGCAACACTCTGTCCGGTACTTGGGTCACATCGTCAGTTCGGATGGCGTGTCCACTGACCCTCAGAAGACGCAATGCGTCCGGGAGTGGCCCACACCCACTTCGGTGGGCGATGTTCGACGTTTTATTGGATTCGCATCCTATTACCGTCGCTTCGTTAAGAACTTTGCAACGTTGGCTAAACCATTGCATATTTTGACGGGCAAGAATCAAAGGTTTAAATGGGGCCCGGAGGAGGCAAGCTCCTTTCACTCGCTACGGGATCGCCTCGCTACGGCACCTACCCTCGATTACCCGGATTTTTCTCAGCCGTTCATCCTGGACACGGATGCTAGCGATATCGACATCGGGGCCATTTTATCGCAACGCAAAAATGGCGTTGAGCGGGTGGTTGCTAACGGCAGCAGGGTTCTGTCCCCTGCTGAAACACGGTATTGTGTGACGAGGCGGGAACTTTTGGCGATTGTGCATTTTGTCCGCCTGTACCGACCGTACCTGTATGGAAGGAAATTCCTCGTTCGCACTGATCACGCGGCTTTACAATATTCCTTAAAGTTGGACCAGCCGACAGGCCAATTGGCTCGGTGGCTCGAGTCGCTACAGGAATTTTCCTTCGATATTACGTACCGTAAAGGTGCCCGCCACGCTAACGCGGACGCGCTCTCCAGGCTACCTGCCGCCCCCCCATGCACTTGTCTGACGGGTACGCACCGCTGCGCGGCGCCGATCACCTCGCCCTGCCCGGTTATGGGGGCGATGGCGGACGAGGATAACAAAGAGGTGTCCGCAGACACTGACGATACCCTGCAGCTGCCGCACTCGGTCTGGCTACGCGAGCAGGAGGCCGATGCCTCGCTGGCTCCGCTACGCAAATTGATTGGGAAACAAAAGGCTCAATTGGCGGGATGGAAGTGGCGGATGTTCCGAGGTTGCACGGGACTTTTTATGTGTTCCGACGGGTTGCCTGACCGACCACGATTGGTCGTGCCTACTTCCCTTCGCTATGACCTTCTTCGCGCTCTGCACGCTGACAAATTGATGCACCTCAGTGTGAAGAAAACTTTGGCCGCACTACAAAAATATTTCTTTTGGCCTGGCATGACGGCAGATGTCGATGACTTTGTCCGCTCATGTCAAGATTGTGCGAAGAGAAAACCGCCTCGGAAACACTATGTGCCGCCATTGCGGTCCATTGAAGTGTCCCGAATCAACGAATTGGTTGCTCTGGACATTCTCGGGCCGTTTCCTCCATCGGCTAGGGGCAATAAATACCTCCTGGTTGGAGTAGAATATTTTTCTCGATGGCCCATGGCCTGGCCTCTGCCCGACCAGAAAGCTGCATCCATCACCGATGCTTTCTTGAATGGCTACGTCATGGATAAAGGAGCACCCGAGAGGCTGCTCACAGATCAGGGACGTAACTTCTCCTCCAAATTGCTCAAAGAGGTTTGCGATGCGTTGGGCACGAAAAAGATCCGCACTTCCCCGTACCATCCGCAGACGGATGGCATGGTGGAACGATTCAACCGCACCCTCTCGGCTATGCTTTGTCACACGGTCAGTGAAAAGCAAACCGATTGGGATTTGCACATACCGGGCGTCTTGGCGGCGTATCGCATGGTTCCGCACGCGTCCACGGGATATTCACCATTTTTTCTGATGTACGGCCGTGAGAACGTACCACCCATTGATGTGCAACTGGGTACGCCGAATAAGCGACCGTCCCGTTCCTTACCCGATCACGTACGGGACTCGCTGCAACGGGTTACTGAGGCGCGACAGGCCGCCAGATGTGCGACGGCCCGTACGCAGGCAAGGAACGAGAAGTATGCGCGCCGATCGCGTACTCACATGCCCTGGTTGGTGGGCGACCTGGCATGGCTCCACTGCCCTCAGGTGCCGACGGGCACATCCCCTAAATTGCACAGGCCTTGGCGGGGACCTGTGACGTTGGTAGACATTCGAAACCCACAGAGTGTTCGCGTCCAGTACGGAAATCGTCGGTGGTATGTCCATTCGTCGCGACTTAAACCCTATGTTAGTCCGCGTACCGATCCCTCATCTCCACTTCCTGACCTGCCGGGACCTGTTGTGCCGATAACGCCGCTTGCCTCGCCCGTTGATCCCCACCGGGACTGTGTTGTACCCCCTGCAGATGAACAGGTTTTGAGAGCTGAGGAAACACCCGCCGTCCCCCCTCCAACGGGACCTGCCCTGGATATGACCAAAAACGGACAATCTTCTTCTTCACGCCTACCACCTCCTGTCGAACCAGCGGCAAGGCGACCGTGCGCAGGAGGCGGAGAGGGTCCCGCATCGCGTACGCGATCCAAATCTCTCCCCTTTCGTTAGTGTCGGATTGCCTTGCTGTCCCTTCCCTGTCGTTACTGTGCTGCAGGGGTGCCCTAATGTATGTCTGATTGTTCATGGTTTATTCTGTTTTAAATTTGGTTGGCGCGTTGACGCCATTTCACCCTTTTATTGTTCAATGCGTCTTGGCGCCCTAATAAGCATTTATGGAATTAGATGATCACCCTTGTTCCCAGCCGAGACGGCTGATTTTTTTCACCGGAGGGGGGGTGATGTAATGAGAGCCTTGTAGGGCTCACGTGGTGATTGGCTGCCGGTCTCGCTGTGTAGCCAAAGAGGGGAGAGTCTGGGCACATGGCCTCGGCGTGATCAAGGCATGTTAGCTGGGGTGGTTGGCTTCGCCAATCTTGGCCTCGGCTAATGGGAAGCCGGATCAGAGGCGTGGTCTCGGGAGTGACAGGGGAACGATCTGGAATATTCGACGCCGACCACTGAGGATTGGCTTAGGGGAACCACGTGACCCAGGGGTTAAAAGGGGGGAGAAGCGGGTGGAGTCGGGAGCAGACCTGGGAACGGAGAGAGCGGAAGCCACGCACGCACGGGGCTCTGGATGCCACGTGGCGTGCGACTTAGAAATGGTCTGCCCGCTTCCCGTTGTGTGTCAGCAGCGGGGAGTGTGAGTGTAACTGTGGAAGTGAAATAAAGGACTGATTCCAAGAGCCGTCTCAAGAAGGTTTATTACATGTGTGTGTATTGGCTGTTAAACGCGTAAAAGGAAATGTCCCCGTGAGCTCGAGCGAAGGCGCATCACTTGGCAGGGTCCGCCCTCCTCCCACGCAATTGGCGTCAGTTGGTACGGTCGATGTCGCGCAATAAGTAAATAAATTATAATAGAAATGGCACAAATGTGTTAATTAAACTACTTTAAAGTTTAGGGATGGGAAAACGAAATAGCCTATTCCCACCGCGGGGCTTAGGGCATGCCGCCCGGAATTTTTTTTCTACATATAGCCCACCGTCCGAGAGGCAAATCCCCCGCAAGCACGAGCGCGCGGAGACTTTTATAGGTACGAGAAGAAAAGAAAGAAGAAAGATAAGAAGATACAAGGGAAAACACTGAAATATAAAGGAGAGATTTTCTCCACAACGCTAATTATGTTGTCTTTTCATACCCAATGAACATGATTTTTTCGTCTGCCTGTCTGCCTACGCCTATCCTTAACTGACAAACTGTTGGGTTTATGTTTCAACAAAGTAAACATATACAACCAACTAAGCCCCCGACGAAAACTCGCTATTTGTTTTCCCCTTGGTCCAATGCAAACTAATACAATCACCCTAACAATGTACGCTGATCGTAATGATAACTTTGAGCATGTGACAAAGCACGCATCTGCACATGCATGGAAATGCCAACTGGCACTTGCCCCTAGCAACACAAACAAGCTTTCTGATCGGCAACTGGAGGGAGGTTCTTCAAGTAAAAAATGGCAAAAAACATCAAGCACAGTTACTGCTGAACAATCATGCTGAAATAAATCCTGAACAGTGTGATGTCCTCTTCTCCCCTCCTATCCCAGTGTACATTTACTACAATAGTCAGTAGATACGACTGTAAAGTCAGTAGACACGACTGTAGAGTCTCTCGATACTACTTATATTGTATGTAGAGTGTGTAAGTATATATGCCTGCTAAATAAATAAATAAATGGGCGGGGGGCGGGGTCGACAACATTTGGAAACATTTCGATCAACTTTTGACCCCCACTTCCATAACTTTTTGATTCAGGTCTCCAGAAAGCCTGTTATTATTTTGTTGATGGACAAACGGAGTGCCAGGCTTTTATAATAACTTAGTATTTGTGTATGTCAGTTTAACACGTAGGCTTTCGCGACCAATATGCATAATAGTTTTTTTTTGTTATATTGCGTAAATATATAAATTTGTCATTAAAACCCGCCACTACCCGACAGCCAACAAGTAACGGTTGTCATGTAAACAGAACTTGCCAATTCGTCACTAGTACAGTACACCGGTGTGTGGGAGAGCCAAGCCACAACATTGATAATCTGAGTACGACGTTTCGCCAGTTATTACAACTAGCCTCATCAGGCATCAGCCAGATTTGTGGAGAAGTCTAACTGTTTCGTTCCTAATGTAGTGGGTTCTAATCAGGCACACACCAAGACTGGGAGGCAACACATTTATTCTTTAACACAACCAAACACTAAATTTCGATTTAAAGCTTTCGTGACTGCAGGGATTCAT
>CM025680.2:692458-724869 GCA_014621495.2 Entosphenus tridentatus | reverse complement strand
GCCTCGTGATCCATCACTGTCGGCGCACGTCAACACCACCACTACATATATATAAGGTTTTTAAGAGAAGTTGTAAAATATATTTTTCGCCCGGGCAACGCGCGCGCGCTTTCGAGAGATTTGGCTCTCGAGTGGTGGGCGGACCCTGCCAAGTGATGCGCGTTCGGTCAAGCTCATGGGGGACATTTTCTTTTACACGTTTAACATGCAATAAATATCCACATAACGCTGTGGCTATTTCTTCACAGTGTCATGTCCTCTTTGCCCCGCCCCCCCAACACGATGCGTGCAGTTACTGCCAAAAAATCTGTAATATTATTACAGCGCTTAGATAGCATTCTTGTAGTATTATTTTTTACTATTATTAAAGAAATATGTTGGCAGATATTACAATAATAATGGTTGTGTGCACAAAACTAATTTTTCATTATTAGGTTGCTCAATGTTCCCTTTTTTTGCTGTGTTTTATGACGCTGCGACGGTCTACTACTAGTCTGTGATGTGGCCTGCTGCCTGCTGATTCATTAATGTCAGTGCACTGCCACTCTATTATCTACAATGCTAATTTTCCTTTTGACCATTATGAGTGTATGCCAGTCTAGAATCTGTTGCCTGCTTCTTTACCTCACTCAGTGTACTGCCAGCCTTTCATGTCGACTGTTTTGCGCTTTTTCAGCTGCTGCCCGTATTGCCAGCTTTTTATGTCGACTGTAGCAATGCTTATGTCATTGAGTCGGCATACTGGCAGTCTATAATCTATACTGTAGCCTGCTTCTCAACTTACCTGTGCGTACTGCTGCTCTTTAATTTACAATTATTTTTGCTTATTTCTTCAATGCATTTCTATTGTTTCGATAACTCATACATAGTACTGCGATACGGAAAGCTGTGCCATCATCGGGGATTGCTGTGCACGTCGATGTGTGTGTTTGAGTCCATATGTGTGTGCGTGTAGGTCCATGCGTGTGTGTGTGTGTCTCTGTCTTTTTCTAACGGACAACGCCCGATGTGTGTGTGTACATCGAAGTGTTTGTGTGTGTGTGTCAGTCCAAGTGTGCGTGTCAGTCCATTTGTGTGTGTATCAGTCGCTATGTGTGTTAGTCCATGTGTGTGTGTTAGTCCATGCGTGTGCATGGCTCCATCTGAGTGTGTAAGTCAATGTGCGTTTGTGTGTCTATGTGTGTCAGTCGATGTGTGTGTGTGTGTGTGTGTACGTCGACGTGTATGTGTGTGTTAGTCACTAGATGTGTGTGTGTAAGTCAATGTGTGTGTGTGAGTCGATATGTGTGTGTCTGTATGTCCATGTGTTTGTGTGTGTGAGCCGATATATCTGTGTGTGTCAGTCCATGGGCGTGTGTGTTAGTTGCTTTGTGTGTGTGGCTCCATGTGAGTCAGTGTAAGTCCATTTCTTTGCGTGTCTGTTGGTCCATGTGTGCGTGTGAGTGAATGTATGTGCTTTATTGACCTGGTCAAGGCCTATGATACCATCAGTAGGCCTGGCCTCTGGATTGTTCTTCATGCTTTCGGAGTCCCTCACCCTTTTCTCATTATCCTTCAGGAACTTCATGATGGTGAGCGGCCCCGCGTTAAACTACGTGGCTGTCAGTCAGAGCCATTCCTTCTACACCTTGGGATATGACAGGGATGTCCTCTGGCTCCCACATTATTTAACATATTTTTTGACCACGTACTTCGTGAAGCCTTCAAATGGCTGTACCGGAGGAATTACCATATGGTACAGATACAATGGGAGGCTGATCGATGCCCGGGTTCGGTCAAGGGATGGCTCTCTATTGCTCAACCATGGTATGTATGCCGATGCTCTGGTGATTGCTGCTCACTCAGAGGAGGAGTTGGAGGCACTGCTGCTGAACCTGGAGCTTGCCACTAAGAGGTGGGGCCTTACCATCAGCCCCACCAAAACTAAGCACCTGCCTGGGTATTTTGTACCATCGGACAATCCACCCCCACAATTCACAATTGGTGATGCGGCAGTTGTCGAGAGATTGGAGAAATTCCCATACCTGGCCAGTGTGCTCATGACCGGCTCCGGTTTAACAGCAGAGGTCTCACTCCAAATCAGTCGAGCGCCATTATTTTTTCATCGGCTGCGTTACGCTGTGTGGAAGCTACCTGTCTTGTGGTTGTTGTTGGTTGTTTGACTTGCATCCCACTGGGATTTTTGCACACAGCGTTGGTGTACGGTGTTTTTTCTGCAATATTTTGCTGTATTTTTTTGGATTTTCTGTTTGCACTCAGTCACATATTCACTTTAAGATGTTTTTTTGTTCATGTTTTTGTTTTTGGTTTGTTGCGGTTGCACCCGATTCAAGAGCCGAATGGCTCACAGGGCTACTATACCTAACAAATGAACTTGAACTTGAACCTGGTCTCTCGCTCTGCATGAAGCTCCAGGTCTTCTCGGCCACAGTAATTCCCTCCTTTCTCTACGCTTGCAAAGCGTGCACCCCCTAAAGGAACATCTTCGCCGGTTAGAAACATTTAGGCTGGCCTGCTAACGATCCATCCTGGGTTTAACTATATGTGTGTGTGTGTGTGCGTCTAAGTCGATGTGTTTCTATGTGTGTGGGTCGATGTCTGTGTTTAAGTCCACGTGTGTGTCTGCCTTTTTCGCCCGGGCAATGCCGGGTACTTACAGCTAGTCCATTATATAATTACAATACCCCCCCCTCCGCCTCAAATCACTGCACCTGAATGAGTTAAATGATTACTTCACCCTGTTGTTCTATTTAAGACCGGGAGCAAGCGGGAGCTACACTATTCTGGTAAATTGCCCGATGATGCTGGATGTAATTACCAGCGAAACGTCATACTCCAAAATTTTTATGTTGTGGATTCACTCTTCAACACACCGGTGGGCTAAACGTAGTGAACTATTTGTTTTTTGTCAACGTGACACTTTTTTACTGATTGGCCGTGTCGGGTGTTGGAGGGTTACGACACATTTGTAAATAAGGCGATCTAACCCAAAAACTTTATTATGAATAATATTGTTCACGAAAGCCTACGTGTTAAACATTGTGAATATTTAGTATCTGTATTGTTTGTGTATTGTATCCTCGTGTCCGTGTTAGTGTATCTGTGTACGTGTGTTCTTGTCTGTGTGTTTATAAAGAGCGCATCGTGTACTGTCGTGTGTGTACTGTAGCGTGGTGTACAAAAGCGTGGGATGGACTCTAGCATGATTTACTGTAGCGTATGTATTACAGTGTGTGTGGTGTACTGTAGTCTGTAGTGCTTTTGGCTTGAATAGCACAGTGTGTAGTGGACTACAGTGTGTACAGTGTGGCGCGGGTGGTGTGCGTGCGGCGCAGGTTGTGGGTGTGTGGTGCATGCTATGTGTGTGTGGGACGCGATGTGTGAGTGGAGGGTGTGTATGTAGATAGATCAGCGCGTGTGAGGGGCTGGTAACCCCTCCACCTGACACTTTTTGTACTAAGCACCACGGCGGAAACACAAATATAAGCTCGTGCTAGAGAGCAGGATGGCAGGTGTTCATAATGCCTTCTGGCCAAACTCCATATGGAAACGCAAAGAAACACTGAAATTGGCTACGTGGGCTGTTCGGACTGTCTATGCGGAGAGGCTGACACTCCTCGGTTGGAAGATGGACTGGTACCGCCTGGACCTCTGTGGAATACAGAACGTCCGGTGGACCAGGTATGGCTCCAGTCATCATGAGGGGTAGACAGTTCTCAAGTCGGGGCAGCAAACTACGAAACAGCAGGGAGTGGCACTTCTTTTGAACAAAATAATGAAGGGGGTGTGGGAGTGTGGCGGTGAGATGTGGGAAGGTGTAAGTCCCAGCCGACTGTGGGCTTGCTTACCCATGAACAAAAGGCAAGGAATTGTTGTGGCGGTGGTTGCTTATGCCCCCACATATGAACATCAGTGGAGGGATGCAGACAAGGCCAATGGGTCAGACGCCTTCTATAACTTCCTGTCCCACGTGCTTGCAAAAGTGGCCCCTCGAGATAGAGTCATCCTGTTGAGTGACTGTAATACTGAGTGGGTCATGACACAGACACCTGGGTTTGATCTGATTGGACGGCATGGGCCAGATCAGCTCAATAAAAACGAAAGGAGGCTGCTAGACTTCTGTGAACCCATGGGCTTGTAATGCAAACACGCTGTTCCAGCATCGGCGCATCCACACAACATAAAAAATGCATGCCGGGTGTAAGCAAGAACATCTGCTGGACAATATTATTACAGACCAGCGGATGTGATCCCATGTCTTCGACACCAGGGCCGACCATGGAGCTGATCTACCCTCTGTCATCTATAAGATGTGTCTGCCATTATCCTACTCTGGTGGTGGGTGTTTATCTAGGACCCCATTCAAACCAACAATGGCTTGGTCTCACCTACCTGAGGATAGTTGCAAGCGGGAATATCAACATTGCTTTCAGCTGGGATTGGCATTGTCCCCTTTTCTAATGCTGAGGCAAAATGGGTGAGGTTCAGGACTGTGGCTCATGCAGCTGTAACGGCTGCATTTGGTATCCAGTCCAAACCACCCCAGATATTCTGGCTGAAGGAGGAGGTGTTCCGGCTGGTTTAGAGAAAACGACAGACCCATTGTTGTCGTCTACAACATCCAACATCGCAGAATGAGGAGGCTTACCACAGCCTTCACTTGGAGATTTGGAGAGCCGTGCGGGGTTGCAAGGATGGGTGGTGGCCATGGGTTTCTGAGGAGATGGAATCTGCCTGAGTAGCCCGCAATCACTTTAATTCCATATAAAAAGTAACCTGCAGTGCCTCACCCATTACCATCCTTAAGGGAAAGAATGGTAATCCGATATCTGACCCCCCCAGAACAGGTCTGTAGGTTTTCAGAGCATTTTTGTGAGGTCTTGGCAGAGGGGAATTCCCTCAGCCCAGACAACATCAGGGGCAAAGTGGCGGCGGCTCTGCCATGGCAGCAGTGCCTCAAATAGTGGCAGAAGTAGTCACCCCTTCTGAATGATGGCTGAGGTGCTATCTGTGGAGCAAGTTCAAGGTGCGATCCGAAGTTTGAGACCAGGAAAAGCGCCTGGCAGAGACGATCTCCCAAGCGAAATGCTGAGGGAGGGTGACATCTGTGTGCAGACTGCCCTACATGACATCATCACAACTGATTGTAATAATTATAGGGGCATTTCTCTTTTCAGTGTACCGGGAAAAGTCAAAGCAAGAGTTATTTAACATCACCTTGCCAGGCACGCTGAGGAGAGTTTTGCGGAGCCCCACTGTGGATGCTATATTCTCTGTTTGTCTGCTACAGCAGATGTGTAGGGAATCCAACAAGACCTACATATCCACTTTATTGACCTGGTCAAGGCCTATGATACCATCAACAGGCCAGGGTTGTGGGCAGTTCTTCCTTCATGCTTTCGGAGTCCCTGACTCTCTGCTGACAATCATTAAGGGCCTTCATGGTGGTGGGCAGGCCCAGGTAAAGCTACGTGGCTAGGAGTCGCAGCCATTCCATGTTCACCTTGGGTTGCGAGAGCAATGTCCTCTGGCTCCCACGTTATGTAACATCATCTTTGACAACGTATTTAGAGAAGCTTCCATGACTGTACCAGAGGAATTTCCATCTGGTACAGCCATGGAAATGGGAAGCTGATTGATGCCCGAATGCGGTCGAGGGATGGCTCTCTATTGGTCAACCATGTATTGTATGCTGATGATCTGGTGATTCCTGCGCACTCAGAGGAGGAGTTGAAAGCACTGCTGCTGAACCTGGAGTGTGCCACTAAGAGGTGGGGTCTTACCATCAGCCCAACAAAAACTAGGCACCTGCCTGGGTATTTTGTGCAACCAAACATTCCACCTCCTCAGCTCCCCATTGATGATCGAGCAGTTGTGGAGAGAGTGGAGAGTTGCCCATACCTAGCAGTATGCTAATGACCAGCTCCGGATTGACAGCAGAGGTTTTTCTCCGAATCAGTCAGGCGGCAGTGTAATGCTGCGTGGCTGGTCTGTGGCTCTGCGCCAAGCTCTGGGTCTTCTCAGCCACAGTCATGCCCTTCCTTCTCTATGCTTGTGAAACGTGGAACCCTCTAATGGAACATGTGTCGGTTATAAACATTCAGGCTTGTCTGCCTACGATCCATCGTGGGCTTTACCAGGCTGGATTGTGTGAGGCGCTCACAAAGCCTTGAAAGATCTGGACACATTCCCATCAGGGAGCTCTACCGGCAGGCAATGCTGCATTGGCTGGATCATGTAGCCTGTATGTCCAGCCACCGCATGCCCAAACAGCTTCTGTTTGGTCGCATAGAGGGGGCTAAATGGGCACGACATGGGCTGGAGAAGAGATGAACTGATGCAGTACGAGAGGATGTGGAGCTGAGTGGACTTGCTGACAACTGGTACCAGCAGTGTCAAGATCGGCTTCTATGAAGAAGGTTCATGATGGATACTACTGGGCCGTTGGAGGCAGTCGCTCTCCAACAACAACTGAGGGCAGAGGAGTGACTCTCACAACAATGATCGGAGTGCTAAAATGCAGCAAGTTGGCACAGTAGGAGGTACAAATGATGCATCTACCAGTCATCTCAGTCAGACAACCCATGGCACCTGGGTCTATCCCGAGACCTCCTGTCAGCGAGCCTTCACCACTTCCTGTGGCCTCAGTGCATCTGGCCTGGCACAGGCTCTGTGGTGACGTCACCGTCACTTAGTGGCGAATGGTATTGTTGCTGCATTGGCATTGTTGCTGCATTGGCACTCGTGCACCGCCCATGCTCCTGGTGCTGTTGATACACTTGGGCTACGCCCATCCCCAAACCTTTATAAACAGTTTGCCTTTAGAGGCTGACTCTTTTGCCTGGTGACGACCGCTTGTGTTGCAATCGAAACGTCGTGATTTGTTTTATTTACTTTACCGAAATAATCAAAGAGTATGGATTTTTGCAGTCACGAAAGCTTCAAATCAAGATTGAACCACCTTTACGGGGAGGGTTTTCACACATCTGTTAGAGCTTTTAACAGACTACGGGACAAGAAGACTCAAAGGATCGAGTCTCTCAACTTTCTGAAGAGATGCCGCGATGACAAGATAATACCGACCACATTTACACTCACATCTGCTTCTGTCACTTCTCCTAACGCCAAACGGATCTTATTCAGAGTTAGCCTTTCTCTAATCTCAGAGAGGATAAGACTACTCCGTCTTGAACTTGATTATTTAGACAAATGTCTCCTACAATCACACTTAACATTAACAGATGAAATGTCCGCATTTGATTGGAACCTTGTAGATAACATGACTGCTTCTTCTGCCACAACAATGTCTTCCAAATGTAAGGTTAACCTTGTGTGCCTTTTGGCGTCATCTGGTCCAACCCATGTGAGACTAGGCTCTAAGGAAAGCTGTCTTGGGTGTAGACCAATCAACTTCAAGGACAGTGCACATTATCAGAGTTATGTCTTTTGTTTGTATTATGACTGCAGGTATTGCGGTCTATGCAAACGTGACTCCTTGTAAAAAGGTGTCAGTTTTGTTGCCAGATAGAAGGGTAAAAAAACAATTATCATAAGGTTAACCTTATTGCTAAATTCAATAACTTGTCAAAAAAGAAACCAGATCCACACATTAAAAATCTAGATGTTAGCAAGACTGTTATCAATCAGAGTAGCAGCACAATCTCCAGTAGCCTAAAATCGGTACTAGCTAGAGGGTTGAATTTTGCTAACACCCCCAAACACATCCCAGTGGATGATATAATTGCCCAGGTAGATGTAGCCCTCAAAGGCTTGGGACACATCCCGACAGACGTGGCAAGATCTGAAATTGCCACCATCCTTAAAAATGCTAAGAACCCCATTGGTAACATCAGCAAAGATGAGCGCTCTGAACTCGCCAAATTGAAAAAGAGAGAGGACAAAGTCATCCTCTCAGCCGACAAGGGCAATGCTACTGTCATGGATAAAACCACACACAACAACAAAATCCAGGACCTTCTAAATGATGGCAGTTACGCCAAAATCAACAAAGATCCTACCAATCGCCTGGCTACAAAAAACAACAATATCAGTTCGACTTTTGTAATCGAACCATGCAAACGGCTTTCCGTAAAACCTTCTGCTACTAACCCATCCAGATTCTATGGTCTTCCAAAAATCCATAAAGAAGATACTCCACTTTGGTCCATCATTTCCACTATCAACTCAACTACCTACAAACTGGCCCGTTTTCTGTCTGATACCTTGCTTCCATTCACGGGCAAGACTACCTCAGCAGTACATAACTCAGCTCACTTGGTCTCCCTAATCAAGGGCATTTCACTGTCCACAGATGATTTTCTCGTCAGGTTTGATGTAGCTTTTCTGTTCACCAAGGTTCCTGTACCTGACACCTTAGAAATAATTGAAGATTTAGTCCAACATGGACTGAATCCTGATGTACCTACTCTGGTTAGGCACTGCCTTACCAACACTTACTTCACCTGGAATGGTACTTTCTACAAACAAAATGAAGGTACCCCCATGGGTTCCCCCTTATCACCAGTGATAGCGAATGTTTTCATGGATAAATTTGAAACAGATGCCATCCAGACATCCACCCTACGTCCTTCCTTGTGGAAGAGATATGTAGATGACACTTTCGTCATTTGGCCACATAGCCTGCCAGCATTGAAACAATTTCTCAACCACATCAATTCTTCTTCTTGGTTCTTTCGGTAAAGTCACGTAGAAGGGAAGTAATAAAATAATAAAAATAAAACATAATAAAATAATTATCACGACGTTTCGGCCACAACGCAAGCACCCATCCTCAGGTGAAGACCAGGTCTGTCGGGGACGCTGTCTCCCTGATATATTACTTCCCTTCTACGTGACTTTACCGAAAGAACCAAGAAGATGAATCCCTGCAGTCACGAAAGCTTTAAATCACATCAATTCTATACACCCATCCATCAAATTCACCATGGAAGTGGAGAAGGTTGGTAAGCTACCATTCCTGGATGTTTTGTTTCAGAAGAGACCTGACGGCTCGTCGGGACACTCTGTCTACAGGAAAGCCACCCACACATTCCTATCTGAAACGTGATTCCCACCACCATCCGACACAGAAGAATTCCCTCATCAAAACACTACACCATAGGGCCCACTGCATTTTCAAACAACACCACCTAGCCAGTGAACTGGAACACGTACACCAGGCCCTCAAGATGAATGGGTACACGGACCGCATTATTCGCAAAGCTGTTTCTCCAACCATGGAGAAACAACCCCCTGAGAAGCCGATCAAAACCATCATGTTACCATACATAACAGGTGTTACAGAAACATTTTCAAAATCTTAAACAAACACAAGATCCAGGTCCGATTCAATACAGTACACAAAATCCGTGATCTAGTCCCATCTGTGAAGGATGTCATTCCTGATATGCAATATCCTGGAGTCTACAAACTGAGTTGTACCTGCTGTAGCAGTTACATTGGGGAAACGAAACGACATGTCTCGGACCATTTCGCGAACACAAGGCAGATCTGAAACACGGCTGAACCAATACCTCTGCCGTGGCTGACCATTGTTATAACGCTGTGGGCTCGCATGATATAGTTTTTTCCGAGACCAAGATACTCTGCAAACCTTCGGGCTACTATCAAAGGTTTGTTCATGAAGCCATCCAGATATATAAACATAGACATAACTTCAACCGAGAAGATGGATACAAATTGAGCAATCATTGGAAAGATGTTATTAACCAGGTAAAACCTTACCTGTTTATGGTTGTTCCATGATATCTTCCGGGTACTAGTCTATTTTTCTGAGTTAATTTCCCCCCGCATCCCCAGAGTTCCCAGCCTCCAACTTCCAGCCCCGCCCACTTCCCCCCCCCCCAGCTTCACGTCCTCTATCCCCTAAGTACTCATGCAGCGCCCCCCCATCCCCCTACCCACATCCCTCCCCCTCTCTCTCTCCCCCCCCCTTGCTCCTCCCCCCCTTTATTACCTATATAACCTCTTGCCACAGTAGTTCTCTCGCCCACTGCATTGGCATTTTTGCTGCATTGGCATTGTTGCTCTATTGACATTGTTGCTGCATTGGCATTGTTGCTGCATTGGCATTGTTGCTGCATTGGCATTGCTGCTCCATTGGCATTGCTGCTCCATTGGCATTGTTGCTGTATTGGTATTGTTGCTGCATTGGCATTGTTGCTGCATTGGCACTCGTGCACTGCCAATGCTCCTGGTGCTGTTGATACACTTGGGTTACGCCCATCCCCAAACCTTTATAAACAGTTTGCCTTTAGAGGCTGACTCCTTTGCCTGATGACGACTGTTGGTGTTGCGATTGAAACGTCGTGATTTGTTTTATTTTATTTTATTTCTAACTACGTGACTTTACTGAAAGAACCAAAGAGTGTGGTCTGTGTAATTTACATAATTCCTATTGTATCTCTTCTTAATGATCCAAGGTGTAATACTCCCATAATTATTATTTAGTTTATGCTTAACCAAGATTTGTTGCATACAGTAATTGTTACCAAGGATATTCCGAGGGTCCTATTAAACTTTGTTCCCCGTCTATATCGCCAAGGATCCGCACTTCTTATTCTTATGTTATTTATTTATATCCTAATGTTGAAGATAAAGCTAAGCTTGGAACTCTACTGCTGAACTTTTAAACCCTAGCCAGCTTGTAATGATTAATCGCCCTTAGGTGGATTTCGCTGCCCTTGGTCTCCTGTGGTTCTGTCTTTGTGCGTGTCATTTCTTTATTGCTTGTTGTTTCTTTTTTTGCGGCTTCCTTTTGAAGTACATTTCAGGGTTTCCCCAGCAATCTCATTAGCCCCATGGGGCTTTCCGCCGTTTTTTAAAATTACATTTTATGACTTCCCAAGCCAGCTTGTGTGTATTTAACTTCCAGATGCCTTTTGTGTGGGCGAGGCGGGAGGGGATTCACCACGTGTTTGTGCCACAGCGCTAAATCCAGATCTAAAAAAGCCATCACGTAAAAAATAGGCAGAATCACTCTTAATATAAGTTTTTGAAAAAGGCATATATATGTAATGCGAGCGTAAATGTGGTTGTTGCTGGCCTCTGGTCCAATCACGCAGCCCGGGGCATTGGGGGGCGGAGCCTGGTCTGCGGGGCATGTGGGATGGGCCACCATTCACCTCGGCTCCAATGGGAGGCGAGGTGAATGGGGGCGGAGCCAGCGGGGTAGTATGAGAAGGCCGGATCTGATGATCCGGGAGGCGGGAGTCAGGGTCACGTGGGGGTAATGGATATAAGTGGGAGCCCAGAAGAGATCGGGGCAGTCGGGGAAGTTAAGAGGCTGAGCCACGTTGGTTGGTGAGGAAAGATCCGCGCCATCGGCCACGTGGCCGAAGGACCTCAGCACGCCATCGGTCAGTGGTGTGCGGAGTGCGGGAATAGAGGAGCTAACGGAGGAGCGTGCGGAGCACGCGAAAGAGAGAGCGTGTGTAGCACGCAAGAGAGAGAGTGTGCTTGGCACGCAAGAGGGAGCGTGCGCGGGGCGCGCGCGAGATGAAACTGGTCCGAGAGGTGGATGAATCCACATCGGTTGAGCCCGGCGGAGAGGGATCATGTACGCGGCGCGGTGGATGATATGCTAGCCGGTGACATTATCTCTCCGTCCAACAGCTCTTGGGGCACTTCGTTGGTCCTGGTAAAGAAAAAGGATGGTAATTTACGGTTTTGTGTCGATTTTCGGAAGTTAAACAAGGTGTCGGTTGTGGACGCTTACCCCCTGCCACGTATGGATGATTCCCTCGATGCCTTGTCTGGGGCGAAATTTTTTTCCACTCTTGACCTCTCTTCGGGGTTCTGGCAGCTCCCCCTGGATGAGTCCTCGAGGGAAAAGACGGCTTTCCGTACGCCGCAGGGCCTGTTTCAGTTTAATTGTCTTCCCATGGGGTTGAACGCTGCCCCTGCTACGATCCAGAGGTTGATGGAACTCGTGTTGACCGGTCTGCAGTGGGACGCGTGCTTGATATATTTGGATGATGTTAGTGTGTTCAGCCGTACGTTTGAGGAGCATCTTCAGAGATTGGATGCTGTTTTTGCTAGGGTGCGTTCCGCCAATTTGAAATTTAAGCCCAAGAAGTGTCACCTTTTGCAACGATCTGTGCGCTATTTGGGCCACATAGTCAGCTCTGACGGTGTGGCCACAGACCCGGAGAAAACGGCGTGCGTCCGGGACTGGCCGATTCCGGCCACGGTGGGTGACGTGCGTCGTTTTGTCGGGTTCGCTTCCTATTATCGCAGGCTCGTTCCAAATTTTGCCACGATCGCTAGGCCGTTGCACCTCCTTACGGCAAAGAACCGGAGGTTCAGCTGGGGGCCGGCGGAGGAGGTGGCGTTTCATGGCCTACGCGATCGCTTGGCGTCAGCACCGACGCTAGACTATCCTGATTTCACTCTGCCTTTTATTATGGATACCGACGCTAGTGACACGGGGATTGGGGCCGTCCTATCGCAGTTTAAGAGTGGCGTCGAGCGCGTGGTGGCTTACGGGAGCCGCGTTTTATCTCCGGCGGAGACCTGCTACTGCATTACCCGCCGGGAACTGTTGGCTATAGTGCATTTTGTCCGTCAATACTGGCTGTATTTGTATGGCCGCAAATTTATTGTGCGCACGGACCACGTGGCTCTACAATATTCCCTGAAAGTTGACCAACCGTCTGGCCAATTGGCGCGATGGTTGGAAACTTTTCAGGAATTTTCGTTTGAGATTCAATATCGTAAGGAGTCACATCACGCAAACGCGGATGCGCTCTCCCGATTGCCGCAGGGATCCCCCTGCGCCTGTGCCTCTGGCATGAATAGGTGCACGCGGGTTCCACAGCCCCCGCGTCCTGTCGTGTCCACTGGGGTGATCATCGGGGCTTCCACGTGTCCGGAACCGGCCGATGGGGTTTTGAATTTGCCGCATTCCGTGTGGATTCGAGAGCAATTGCTCGATGATTCGCTGGGGGCCTTACGGAGTCGGGCTGCAAAGGAGAGGGGATATATGTCGTCCGATGGGACGCCGGGAGCGGCTCTCCGTGATGGCTTGTTGATGTGGAGGGAAGGCTTACACGATCGCTGGCATCTTGTTGTGCCGTCGTCATTGCGATATGAGTTGATTCGGATTCTGCACGCTGAGAAGATGTTACATCTCGGGGTGCAGAAAACCTTGTTGACGTTACAGCGGGATTATTTTTTGCACGGCATGACGACTGATGTCGTCGGGCATATTCGGGTGTGCTCCGACTGTGCCCAGCGGAAGCCGCCTAAGCAACCGTATGTTCCCCCAGTGCAGTCGATACAAGTGTCGCGGGTTAACGAGTTGGTGGCGTTGGATATTCTGGGGCCCTTTCCCCCGTCCGTCGGGGGAACAAATTTTTGTTGGTCGGGGTTGAATATCGTTCACCGCTGGCCGATGGCCTGGCCCTTGCCCGACCAGTCGGCAGCGTCTATCACGGAGGCATTTCTGTTCGGATATGTGATGGACAAGGGGGCACCGGAAAGGTTGCTTACAGATCAAGGGCGAAATTTTTCTTCCAACCTATTGCGGGATGTGTGCGATGCACTGGGGACTAAGATGGTTCAGACGTCTCCCTACCATCCACAAAATGATGGGATGGTTTAACGGTTGACCCTGTCGGCCATGCTCTGTCATATGGTTAGCGAGAAGCAGGCCGATTGGGATTTTCATATCCCTGGGGTGATCTCCGCTTACCGGATGGCGCCGCATGCGTCAACAGGGTACTCACCCTTCTTTTTGATGTACGGCCGCGAGAATGTGCCGCCGGCGGAAGTGCAACTTGGCACACGGGCGAGGGGTCCTGTTAAGCCCCTCCCCGAGTATATTCGTGATGCCGCTCAACGTGTGGTGGAGGCACGGGAGGCGGCTCGATTGGCTACGGCCAGGACCCAGGCCCGGAACGAACGTTGCGCCCGGCGCTCTCATTGTGGGTCCCCCTGGCAAGTGGGGGACATGGCCTGGATCCACTGCCCACAGGTACTGGTGGCGACCTCCCCTAAGTTGCACAAACCCTGGCAGGGGCCGGTTGTGCTTATTGAGGTCCCCAGCCCGCAGTCCGCGCGTGTTCGGGTCGGATCGCGGCGTTGGTATGTTCACCTGTCCCGATTGAAACCCTACGTGGTCCCGCGAGTGGATGCGTCATCTCCTAACGTTGCCTTACCAGTGTCTGTCGTGTCCGATGAGCGCTGACTTTGCCTGTTCAACCTGCAAGCGCGCCTGTCATGCCTCCTGTAGACGGGCCGGCTGTGATCCTGCCGGACACAAGGATTCCTGCACCGGGTGGGCCTACCACGGCGACGGCGACATTTGGCCCCGCTGCCCCTCCAACCCCGCCATGGTTGCAGTTGCAGGGGGCCCCGACTACGGACCTCTCTGGGGAGCAGGGTGCTGGGACAGACAGGCCTCCACCAGCGGCGGATGGTTCCGGTTCCGCCGCTCCTAAAACCCTGTTGGGACTGCGACCTTTGAGGGCGCCGCCTCTCGTGAAGGACGGGCCGGCGAACCGCACTCGTTCCAAATCCCTTCCCTTTCGTTAAGTGTGTTGTTGTTATACTCTCCGTGGTGTCTGGTGATTCCTGATTGTGATACTGTCACTTGCATTATTTTATCCTATTGCAGCCGGGACGGCTGGATTTTTCATCAGGGGGGGGGGGTCATGTAATGCGAACGTAAATGGGGTTGTTGCTGGCTTCTGGTCCAATCATGCAGCCCGGGGCATTGGGGGGCGGAGCCTGGTCTGCGGGACGTGTGGGAGGGGCCACCGTTCACCTCGGCTCCAATGGGAGGCGAGGTGAATGGGGGCGGAGCGAGCGGGATAGTATGGGAAGGCCGGATCTGACGATCCGGGAGGCGGGAGTCAGGGTCACGTGGTGGGAATGGATATAAGTGGGAGCCCGGAAGAGATCGGGGCAGTCGGGGAAGTTAAGAGGCTGAGCCACGTTGGGTGGTGAGGAAAGATCCACGCCATTGGCCACGTGGCCGAAGGACCTCAGCACGCCATCGACCAGTGGTGTGCGGAGTGCGGGAATAGAGGAGCTCATGGAGGAGCGTGCGGAGCACGCGAGAGAGAGAGCGTGCGTAGCATGCGAGAGAGAGAGCGTGCGTGGCACGCGAGAGGGAGCGTGCGCGGGGCGCGAGACGACACTGGTCCAAGAGTAGGCCAGTGGAGGTGCGGAGAAGAACCTGAATAAAAGACAAACGGAGACCAGCATCACATGACGGAGTCTTTTATTACATATACAACACACTGGAGCTATGCACTTTTAAATCTAGATTGAAAACTAATTTCTTTAGAAGAGCTTTTTGTCTTTGGTTTTTTGTCACCCCCCACACCTCTGATTAGCACGATTTGCTATGTATGGTGCAAAATAAGTTCTACGTACATATATACTTGCTCACTGCTGATGGAAGGACTTCCATTAGAGGGGGCTCTCAATGGAATCTATTCTACTCTCCCATGCTGATAGACCTGTTGGAAGAGGTCGGCATACCCACATTTTACCTCAGCACACGCAACCTGCTGATCGACAAACTGTAGTGTACACATTTTACCTATATGAGACAGAGGCAGTAACGTTTAATACACTTGCCTGATTAGTTCAATTGCAGTGCCATAAGACTATGTAAGATTCCTACCTAGGGCCCTCTAATAAATGACAAAGCTTGCAGGCACACAATGAAGCCACCACAGGACAGTTTTTATCATCAGGCCGTATTGGGCAGGGGTTTTCTCTTGATGGTAACTCGCATTACAAGACTAGTGACATAGCTGGATGTCAAAATGTTGCGTGCAGTGCCTGCCCTAGAGAGGCATGGCGTGCGGTGTAGTGACATCACGGATACCACAGAGGTGTGGGTGTAGTACCGGCCCTAGAGGGGCCCGGTGAGCACTGAATGATAGTGCTAGATGGCACCAGGCTTTGCATGCAGTGGTGACCCGACAGGACAGGGTGTGTGGGTGTCGGCCGAAGGATGAGGTTACTCGAGGCCATGGCACTATGGTTGATCGAGAAGATACATGACCCGGTAAGTCTACAAAGGGGACCCAGAAGGAGGCTGGGGTGGTCACGTGATTGGGACCCAGATTCTTCTCGAGAATTCTAGAAGGTGCACGCGGCCAAGGGTAGAGCCGGCCACGCCACAGAGAATATAAGCCGGGTCCCGGGACGGACTGGGGTTGTTGTTCATCTTGGAAGAAAACCTTCGTCTATGTTTTTCGTTCAATGAGTCTCCAATACATAGACCCAGGCCAAAGCTGTTGGTCCTGGTCCATAGTAGCAGTTACGTTGTAACTAGTGTAATTAGCCTGGTGGTCACCACCATAGGTTGTTATTCTGTTAAAGCGAAGTTACCCCGTGTGTTGGGACTGAATAAATATGTTGCCTCCAAGTCTACATATGTGACTCAGTTGAACCCATTACACAAGACCAAAAGTTAGGGCTTTTTTCCGAAACATAGAAATCTACAAACAAACAAAGCCAATTCCCCACTCTGTCACACCACCGCATTTTATTTCTGTTTTTGGAACCCCACCTTCATTCTAGCACGTACCCTATAACGAGCAACAACAACTATCATTCACCACTAAGTGACAGTGACATCACCACAGCATTTGCGCCAGGCTATGTACACTTGAAGGCCACGGGAAGTGCCAAACACCTGCTGGCAGGAGGCTGTCAGCATCGCTCATCTGCCCTCTATTGTTGCTGCAGAGCGACTGCCTCAAACTGCCCAATAGTGTCCTTCACTAGCCTCCTCCAGAGAGGCAAATTTTCACACCGCTTGTACCAGTCATTGGCAAGTCCACTCAGGTCCATATCTTATCGTATCACATTATTCCATCTCTTCTCTAGACTGTGCCACGCCCCGTTTAGCTCCCTCTATCCGGCTGAACAAAAGCTGTTAGGCATGCAATGAATCAGAATGTCCAGATCTTTCAAAGATATGTGAGCTCCTCACACAATCCAGCCTGGTTGAACTCAGGATGGATTATGAGCAGGCCAGCCTAAATGTTTCTAACCGACATTAGGGGGCTCCACGTTTCGCCTGTCCCCCCGGGGCCTCTGACATAAGCTCAATTTATATATGTGTAGTGCCTGAAAGTACGCGTCACGCGCGGAGATCAGTGTGTGCACGCGGTGTACAGTGGGGCCACGCTGTCTGAAGATGGTAGCAGGTGGCAGGGAGTAATTAAGGACGCAGGACGCTGATTGGCCGAGAGGGTGTTGTTGTCGCGGAGTGGCGCCGCATTGTCTGGAAAAACATGCCAAGTGACAGCGGGGGCTGGGGGCGAGTGGCGTCGCGGGGGATGCCCCTGATTAATTGGGGATTTATTGGCTCGGAGATAAAAACAGGGGTTTTTGGAGGAGACGAGAGTTCACGCTTGGGAGGAGACAGAGGATGGAAGAGTCGGAGCAGCAGAGCTAATAACAGTATAGGGTAGCAGTGGAGAAGCGTAGGGTAGCAGTGGAGAAGCATAGGGTAGCAGTGAAGAAGCATAGGGTAGCAGTGGAGAAGCGTAGGGTAGCAGTGGAGAAGTGTAGGGTAGCAGTGGAGAAGTGTAGAGTAACAACAGTGAGACGACGAAGCCAGTAGGAAGCGGCTGGAGTGTGGGAGGAGAAGCTGATGCAGTTACGACAGAGTGGGACGGTGGAGCTGATAAAGAGCAGCCGAACTGTGGCGGAGAGAATGGAGAGGAGAGTCGATGGAGGAGTGAAGGGGAGCGAGTGAGGCCGGCGGAACGTGGCGAGCGAGCGGAGAGCACGGAGGAGAACTGTGGATAGGTGTTAGCGGGAGGAACGTTGAACGATGTTGGATGGAGGAGTGTTGATCGAAATACGCAAAATAAAGTAAAGAGGAAAGACAAGAAGCTGTCATGTCGGTTTGAGCACTACAACTGGAGTCAGAAGTGATTGAAGAACCGCACCGACATGTCAAAGAAAGTCACGAAGAGGAAGAACGTACCGGCGGGCTCGTCGGCCGACAGCAGCGATGCAGACGTGATACCCCCATCGGGGATGGAGGCTGCCGCTCCCCCAACGGACCTGGCTGATGGAGTACCTCCGCGGGAGGAGGGCCACCCGGACAACGATGACGAACCAAGCCCGCCTCACGTGTGGAGGGCTGCGATGGCTGATTGGGAGGCCAGGATGACAGCGCTTGCGAAGGAGTTCGAACGATTCATGCTAATGATACGGGAGGCGCCAACGGGATCGGATCACGAGGTCGCGACACCTGCGGTGGCCAGCGGCACTGCTGTGTTTCCCGATATGCCAGGAGTGGAGCCAGACACCGAGGAGGCACCAGGGTCGCCGACTCCAGGCTCAAAATGCCGGCTGCACGTGGAACGTTTTGATGCGAAAGTTGGCAACTGGACGGCATTTACACGACGGTTTCGAGCAGCGTACGAGTCGCTCGGGTGGACGGAAGGTGACGCGTTACAGGCCCTGCCGATGGTCCTGGACGACGATGCGCTGGCGGCATTCTACGGCTTCTCTGTGGAAGTTTGCTCATCATTGATGAAGACATTCACGGCAATGCAGGACATTTACGAGCCGTGATCGGTCACCAAACGCAAGTTTCAGTTGAGGCGGCGGGCGGAGACGGAATCTCCCCTCGCGTACCGCAGTGCACTATTGACCCTCGGCCAAGCGGTTTACCTGGCAATGGACCATGCCGCCCTTGACTCCTTGGCCCAGGAGAAGCTGTTGCTGATGGCGAAGGAGCTACGGGTCGTCCTTTCACTTCCCAGCAACAGCGACGACGACGGGTTGTCTTTGCAGATCGCCAGGAACTTCCAAGCCAACCTGGATCTTCGCGACGAACCAGCGGGGGTGACGGCACAGCCTCTGGTGGTATGCGCCGGCGCGGCCGGGGGCCCGTCGGAGTTGTAGGAACCGGGGTCGCTGGCAGCAATGGCCGCATGGCCGCTCGTGAGCCTGCCTCGCCGCCCCAGGACGTACGGGAGTGGCGTCCCGCGGACATGCTACGAGTGCGGGCGTCGAGGACACTTTGCACGGGACTGCTGGAGACGGAGAGGCGTCTTACCGAGGACGTCGGGAGACTACAACCGCGGATTCTGTCCATTCCAGGACCAACAGGCGAGTCGTGACACATTCAATACACGGCCATATCCTTCACCTCACCCATCCGTGACACCACACACTGTAAACCCCCCCTCGTACAATTCGCATGGAAATGCTGTATGAAGTGCGTTGGCTCATCGTGTTTTGGGAGCCGCGGCGGGTTCCTCGAATGTGATGGTGCTTGTTCAAGGGGTACAGGTTAAAGTAATTGTCGATACAGGGGCTTCCACGACCCTCATTTTCTTGCAAACGTTTCGGTTATTGCCAACCTCACTCCAGGCTTTGGAACCAGTGGATGGCCCGTGTATTGCGGCAAATGGGGGAAGTTTGGGGATTTTGGGTCGCGTGCTGGCAACCATTCAAGTTGAGGAGGTGTGTGTAACGGGATACATTTTGGTTTCAACTGTTCTGACCGTGTTATGTTTGTTGGGCACAGATTTTTTGCAAAAGATGCCCATTAAGATCTCAATTGAGAGGGGACGTTTGGAATTGCCATTGGGGAAGTGCCTTAAATTTCTGGGAACTCCATCTAAATTTGCTCATGTAAACGCCGTGGTGCAGGCGGTGGTTAGTCGCACAGTGTGCATTCCGCCTGCGATGCAGATGCTTGTGCCATTACGCTTGAAAAAGGGCCTGCCATTGGATAACCTGGGGGAAGGTATTTTGTTGATGCCGTTGAACGCCGTGGCACGGGCGCCCTCCTTGGTCGGAGCTTTTACGAATGGTGCCGGCAAATTGCGAACCATTTATTCAGATTGTTAATACCGGGCACGAGTCGGTTGTTATTCAGGAAGGGACTATGTTAGCGCACGCGTCGGCGGCGCGGAACTCAGATGGGGATGCGTGATTGGCAGCAGGGGATGGAAGTGCGCTGCCACGGAACGATGAGGAACCGGGCTGGTTCCGGGATTTGTACGAATGTAATGATGATTTGACACCCGAGCAGCGGTCGCGTCTTCATAGTCTGCTTTTGGAGTTTAAGGACGTTTTTAGCTTGGGAAAATATGGTGTCGGTCGCACGTTCCTATTAAGGCATCACATTGATACTAGAGATGTACCTTTGATTCGCTTAAATTCTCACCGTGTGAGCCCGCTGGACGAAATGGTGGATGAAATGTTGCAACAGAATATCGTCTCTCCTTCTTCCAGCCCGTGGGGTGCTCCAATTGTATTGGTTAAGAAACGAAATGGTTTCCTTCGATTTTGTGTCGATTATCGTAAACTAAATAAGATTTCGGTGGCGGATGCATACCCGCTCCCGCGCATTGATGACTCGTTGGACGCCTTGTCCGGCGCAAACATTTTTTCCACTCTTGACCTCTTGTCGGGCTTTTGGCAATTGCCCTTGGATGAGGAATCTAAACCGAAGACGGCTTTTCGAACGCCGCAGGGATTGTTCCATTTTAACGTACTTCCAATGGGGCTGAACTCCGCGCCAGCCACCTTTCAACGATTAATGGAACTCGTATTGTCCGGATTACAGTGGGAGTCATGTTTGATATACCTTTATGACGTCATTGTGTTCAGTAAGGATTTTGAGGGGCATTTGCAACGACTGCGAGCTGTGTTTGGTCGGATACAGGATGCCAATTTGAAATTTAAACCCCAAAAATGCCATTTGTTGAGAACGTCTGTCAAATATTTGGGTCATGTTGTCAGCGAGGCGGGAGTCGCCACTGACCCGGAGAAAACGAGTTGTGTACGCACGTGGCCAGTGCCGAAAATGGTGTCAGAGGTGCATAGCTTTGTGGGATTCGCGTCGTACTACCGTCGATTTGTCAAAGATTTTACCACGATTGCGAGGCCACTACATATACAGACCGCTACGGGTAAACAGTTCCTAAGGAGTGATGAGGAACAGCGTTCATTTGAAACGCTTCGGGACGCTTTAGCAGACGCACCGCTGCTCGGATATCCGAATTTTGGTGAGATGTTTATTCTGGACACTGATGCCAGTGATACGGGCATAGGCGCTGTTTTGTCGCAGAATATCGAGGGGGTGGAAAGAGTCGTTGCATACGGCAGCCGTGTGCTGTCCCCGGCGGAGCAGAAATATTGTGTAACGCACAGGGAATTGTTGGCGATTGTACACTTCGTGCAGTTGTATCGACCATATTTGTACGGAAGGGAATTCTTGGTCCGCACTGACTACGCGGCGCTACAGTACTCCTTGCGGATTGATCAACCCTCAGGTCAAATGGCCCAGTGGATTGAGGTCCTGCAGGAATACTCCTTTATGGTCCAACACAGAAAAGGGACGCGCCATGTCAATGCGGACACTCTGTCCCGATTGCCTCAGCCGTCAGTCTCGTGTAGATGTACCGAGGAATCACTGCGATGCGGGCCACCACTGCAGGGTATTCCGGCCATGGCCGCTGCAGCCGATTCGGGCCAAATTGACGGGGCCCTTGCTATGGAACCCGGGTTGCTAGGATTGTCACGGGATTGTTGGGCGCGCTTACAGGCGAATGATTCTTCGCTTACCAGAATGAGGCTTCGGGCCTCCCGTTCCAAAGGGTCGGAGGACCGGCCCTTCCTTCGGCTCATAGACGACCTCCTAGTGAGGTGAGATCTTGTGTTGCAGAAATTTTGTATTGTTGTACCGCTGTGCTTGAGGGGAAAACTTATTCGCGATGCGCACGAGCAGTGGATGCACTTGGGTGAGAAGAAAACCGCATTGACTTTGAGTAACGATTTTTACTGGCCAGGGTTGCAGAACGATGTTCATTTGTATGTTAAGGCCTGTCATGAGTGCACACGGCGGAAGGCGCCGGCGCAACCATATCGAGTACCGTTGCAATCGATACGGGTTTCACGGGTAAACGAAATTGTCGCCCTGGATATTTTAGGACCGTTCCCCGTTACCCCGCAGGGTCATAAATATTTGCTGGTGGGGGTTGAGTACCTCACTCGCTGGCCTATGGCATGGCCGCTAGTGGACCAATCGGCAGGATCGATCGCAGAGGCCTTCCTGCAGGGTTACGTTTTTTATAAGGGTGTTCCGGAGCACCTGCTTACTGATCAGGGCAAAAAATGTTCTTCCCGCCTGTTGAAGGAAATGTGTGATGCATTGGGTACGAAGAAAATTCAGACGTCCCCGTACCACCCACAAACCGACGGGATGGTTGAGCGTCTTCATAGGACGTTGACGTCTATGTTGTGCCAGCAGGTTAATTCGGCTCAAACAGATTGGGATCTATATGTTCCGGCGGCCCTGGCTGCGTACAGATTAGCCCTGCACGCCTCAATGGGATATTCACCCTTCTATTTGATGTATGGTCGTGAACCGGAGGCCCCGGCCCTGGTCAAGCTGGGTGTCAAAACTAAAGGGAAGTTGTCAGCAGTGCCTGCCCCCCATGCAAGTGGCATTGGACCGTCTGAAGGAGGCTAGAGAGGCCTCACTGGGAAATACAGAGCGGAGGCAGGCAGCTAATGAGCGCCTGCACGGTACACAGCCTCCGCGGGAGCCATGATGAGTTGGAGACAAGGCTTGGTTGCATTGTCCTATGGTGCCAGTGAGCACATCACCGAAATTCCATCGGCCCTGGCAGGGTCCCGTTGAAATTGTGGAGGTTCGAAGGGACCAGAGTGTACGAATTCGGTGCGGTCGTTGATTGTGGCATGTTCACCCGTCGCGGTTGAAGAAATATGTATTGCCCTATGATGCGTCATCTCCCATCCCAGAGCGGCCTTATTGGATGTGTCCGACGGGCGTGTTGTGTGGCGGCGTGAGAACGCACCTTAGCAGTTTACCCCCCGTGTGTCTACAGGATCACCATTTTTGAGTCAGGTGCCACCCCGGGATGCATGGGAACGGAATGCGGTCTCGCCGGGGAGCGGCCGGTGTGACGAGGAGAGGCACACGTTACGGGCAGGACGCTGCCCCGTGCCCACGGAGGGATGCTCCTAGCCCTTGTCCCCTGTTCACCCGGGCCAGAGTGATGGACCGGCGGCGGGAACCCGCTCCCGAAGAGTGACTTTTTCTTTACATTCGTTGGCATTGTAGTCGTGTTGCGTTGTCAGGGGGTGTCATGTAACTATGTATATAGGGGTTTTTGTAGGTTGCCATGTGACGCATTATGCTTAACCGGGACGGCTAATTCTTTAAACATGGGGGGGGGGGGTGATGTAGTGCCTGAAAGTACGCGTCACGCGCGAAGGTCGGTGTGCGCGCACGCGGCGTACAGTGGGAGCAAATAAGGACACGGGGCGCTGATTGGCTGGTCAGTGTTGTTGTCGGGATGTGAGGCCGCGCTGCCTGAAGATGGTAGCAGGTGGCAGGGAGTAATTAAGGACGCAGGGAGCTGATTGGCCGAGAGGGGGTTGTTGTCACTGAGTGGCGCCGCATTGTCTGGAAAAACATGCCAAGTGGCAGCGGGGGCTGTGGGCGAGTGGCGTCGCGGGGAATGCCCCTGATTAATTGGGGATTAATTGGCTCAGGGATAAAAACAGGGGTTTTTGGAGGAGACGAGAGTTCGCACCTGGGAGGAGACAGAGGATGGAAGAGTCTGAGCAGCAGAGCGAATAACAGTGTAGGGTAGCAGTGGAGAAGTGTAGAGTAACAGTGAGACGACGAAGCCAGTAGGATGCGGCTGGAGTGTGGGAGGAGAAGCGGATGTAGTTACGAAAGAGTGGGACGGCGGAGCTGATAAAGAGCAGCCAAACTGTGGCAGAGAGAGTGGAGAGGAGAGTCGACGGAGTGAAAGGGAGCGAGTGAGGCCGGCGGAATGCGGCGAGCGAGCGGAGAGCGCGGAGGAAAACTATGGATCGGTGTTAGCGGGAGGAACGTTGAGCGATGTTGGATGGAGGAGTGTTGATCGAAATATGCGAAATAAAGTAAAGAGGAAAGACAAGAAGCTGTCATGTCGGTTCGAGCACTACATATGAGTAATATGAGGATGCACCCAGGGGTAACTGGGCGATGGTGATAGGCTCTGCCGGCCTCAGCCCGCAGCCAATGGGACGTCGAGCCAGGGGCGTAGCCCTGGGGCTGTAGAGCAACATCGACAAGGTTCCAGGGGAGAGGCTTATGATTGGCTGCGTGGCATCACGTGAGCCAGGTGATATAAGGGGTGGAGAGAGACAACTCGTGGTCAGTGTGGAGAGCTTTGAGGAGAGACCACGTCTGTGCCTCCGGCACGCCAGCGGCCACGTGGCAGGCCGGAGGCTGTCTCTCGAATGCCGTTAGCCAGCGGTGTGAGGGAGCGAGGAAAGCGAGCGAACGCCACGCTCGAGTAACGGGAGTAACGGGAATTACGGGGAAAAAGGAACCCAGCGGTGTGAGAGAGCTGTGTAAATGAAGAACGAATAAAGACAAGACAAAAGATACGATATCGTCCGGAGTGGGTTTATTACATATGCATCTATAGAGTTATATTTTATATAAAGTTAGATATTAGATATATCAACATATAGTTAGATATTAGATTTTTTCGCGTGGTATCGTGGTGATTGAATTGACAGTGGAGCAGTTACCAGCCCCTCACACCCGTGAAGAGCCACCATTGTCCACTGTGGTAGTGTACAGGAGAGCCGACACAAGATTGCAGGGGTTCCGTCTTTTAATCCTTTTCTCCCATCCACACCTGTCTCCAGCCGTCCCAATCTCGTTCCCGCCCAAAGGCCCCTTCTTCCCGCCCGTTCTCCCCTTATATCTCCTCGATCACCCCTCCCACTAACCCTCCTATTGGTGGGAATCCTTCCCCTGACACCCCTACATCACCCTCCCCCCCGGAGAAAAAAAAACCGTCCTCGGTTCTGCCTCCTCCATGGACCATTTAAGTCTCCCCATGCCCCCCACCACTGACAGTGACGACAGCCCTTAACCCCCCCACAACCATACAATGCAATATAACACAACAAAATCAATTGCGCGGCCTGCCCAGGTCTCCAGACAGCGTCCCGTAACAGCCCGGATATCCACAGGCAGCAGATGACCGTGGCGGCCCCCTTCTTCGAAGGCCCTCTCGTCGCGGTCCCTGGTTCGGTGGTGCCGGTGTTGCCGTGCCTGGCGCCGCTGTCTCTCTGGCCCCCGCTCGTGCCGCCACTCCGTCAGGCCTCACATGGGGTGCTGTAGGTGACAAGGGAACACAGGGCACTGAACTCCTTGCCAGTCGGCGCAGGGTGGTCGGCGACCTTGGCCTGGGTAGGGATGATGATGATGATGATGGCAGTGATGTTGGTGGTGATGTTGGTGGTGATGTTGGTGAAGATGACGGTGGAGAGATGTATGGCTTAAGGCGGGTGGGGTGTACAAACCATCGTCGCTTACCCAGTTGGACCTGGACGCACTGCGGTCGGAGTGCTTTAATGACCTCGACCGGCCCTTTCCAGGGTCGGTGCAGCTTTGGTGAGAGGCCAACCGGCACCTGAGGACAGTGTAGCCATGCCTGGTCCCCGACTTTAAAGGGCTTGGCTGTCACTGTCCTCTCCCGTATCCGTACATTACTCTCTTGGCTCGTGGCCGATGCGGCCTCGGCTGCTTGGCGGGCCTCTCTCAAATAAATTAGGGAGGTCTTTAGTGCCTTCGGCCATGCGTCAGCTCTTGCGGGAATGTCCGTCAGCTGCACCTCAATAGGCGGAACGGGATTCCGTCCGTACATCAGGAAAAACGGCGAGAACCCCGTTGCTGTGTGCGGGGCCACCCTGTACGCCGCTAAGACCGATGGAATGTGGAGGTCCCAGTCGGAATGGTTTTCGTCCACCACTTGGGACAGCATGGCCGCTATGGTGCGGTTAAGCCGCTCTACCATCCCATAGGTCTGGGGATGATACGGAGATGTTCGGACCTTTTTAGTGCCCAGGATAGAGCAGACGTCCTTCAATAGCCGTGAGGAGAAATTCCTGCCCTGATCCGTGAGCAACCGCTCCGGTGCCCCCTTATCAAGGACATAGCCTCCCACGAAGGCATCGGCAACGGTCTGTGCCGTTTGGTCCGGGAGGGCCCACGCCATCGGCCACCTCGTGCAGTACTCGACTCCAACCAACAGGTATTTATTTCCCCGTGGCGTGACCGGCAGTGGTCCCAGGATGTCCATCGCAACCAATTCGTTGACCCTGGTCACCGTGATGGGCTGTAGGGGCGCCCGGCTTACCCGGGGTGGCGGCTTTCGCCGTGCACATTCGACGCAGGTTGCGACCCATCGATGCACGTCAGTGGTCATACCTGGCCAAAAGTACCGACCCTGTAATGTGTACAGTGTCTTCCGCCCTGCCAGGTGCAGCAGCTGGCGGCCGTGTACGTCCATAACCAATTGTTGACGCAGCGACTCCGGAACTACCAGGCATCGCCGGTGCCCTGTCGGGTCCCATCACATGAGGAGGTCCTCCCATACGATGTACTCCTCCCCCCCTGCCTCTGCTGAGGCGCGTAGCGTTCGCAGTGGGGCTTCCTCCAGCTGTAGCCGTCTCCAATCGTCCAAGGTCAGGCCCAGGTCGTGGTCGGTCAGCTGGACTTCACCCTGTGCGCCCTCCGCCGTGCGTACGGGAGCGATGACCGTCCCCTCCGACCTCGCCTCCTTGCAGCGTGCCCCGCCTGTGGTGCATGCACAAGGGCCCTGGGGCGCCAGTCGGGACAATGCGTCTGCGTTGGCGTGTCTGGTCCCTTTGCGATGCACCACTTGGTACCTGTACTCCTGCAGGCGCTCTATCCATCTGGCCAGCTGGCCCGAAGGCTGGTCGATGCGGAGCGAATACTGCAAGGCCACGTGGTCAGTGCGGACCGTAAATTTGCGGCCATACAGGTAGGGTCGGAATTGCTGCACGAAGTGAACGACTGCCAGGAGTTCCCTACATGTGACGCAGTAGCGCTGCTCTGCTGATGAAAGCACGCGACTACCGTAGGCGATAACCACCTCCCGACCCTGCTGGACTTGCGACAAAACACTGCCGATGCCCACATCGCTGGCGTCCGTGTCCAGGATAAAGGGGAGGCCAAAATCTGGAAAGGCCAATGGTGGTGCATCTGTCAGACATGAGCGCAGCTGCTGGAATGCCTCTTCCTCCAGAGGGCCCCAATAAAACCTCTGGTTCTTTGCCGTCAACACGTGCAAGGGCTTGGCAATGGTTGCGAAGTTGGGTACAAACCGGCGGTAGTAAGAAACGAAACCCACAAACCGGCGTACCTCTGGAACCGTTGTGGGAACAGCCCAGGCCCTCACGCAGGCCGTCTTTTCCGGGTCTGTAGCCACTCCAGACTCACTGACGACGTGGCCCAAGTAGCGTACCGACGACTGCATAAGGTGGCACTTTGACGGCTTGAGCTTCAAGTTCGCGTTCCGGAACCGCAGGAATACCTGACGTAATCGGTCAATGTGTTCCTCGAATGATCGGCTGAAGACAATGACGTCATCCAGGTAGATGAGGCACGTTTCCCATTGGAGGCCTGCTAAGGCCAACTCCATTATGCGTTGGAACGTCGCCGGCGCAGTCTGGAGGCCCATAGGCAGGCAGTTGAACTCGAACAGGCCCTGTGGTGTCCGGAACGCTGTTTTAGGCCGGGAGTCCGCGTCTAGTGGGACCTGCCAGAAACCGGACAATAAATCCAGCGTACTGAAAAATTTTGCTCCCGCCAGTGCATCCAATGAGTCGTCGATACGTGGTAGGGGATATGCGTCGGCCAGCGTGATGGCATTGAGGCGTCGGAAGTCCACACAGAATCTCAGTGACCCGTCTGACTTCTTGACTAGGACCACCGGTGCCCCCCAGGGACTCGAGGATGGCGAAATTATGTCGACCCACAGCATCTCCTGCACCGCTTGTTGAATGTGCCCTTTTTCCATTGGGCTCATTCTATATGTGTTTTGGCGCAGGGGTGCGGCGTCTCCCGTGTTGATGTGGTGCTGCGACAGATTTGTGCGCCCTAGGTCGAACGGTCCCCGGCTGAACACGTCCGAGAACTCATGCAATAACGAGTGCAGCTGGTGTTTCTGGTCAGGCGGCAATTCCGGCTCAGGCCCCACCAGCTGGTCCATCCATGATTCGGCCCCTCTGTCCTCGGACTGGCTGATGCTGCTTACAAGCTCGGGCTCTGTCCCTGGGGCTCCTAGTGACAAGGGACTAACATGGGCCAGAACTGTTCCCTCCTGCACCGTCGCTGTTCTATCGGAAGTGTTCAGCACCTGAATGAACAGATGCTGGTTCCTCTGAACAATAGTTTCGGCTCCCACCAGCGCATGGCGATCCATGGCAGCTGACGCCGGAGACACTAGGATGGGTGAGTCCGGTCGGGCTGTCACGAGGGGGGACCGATATTGCAGCAGAACCAGCATCTGGGCTGCCGGGGGAATGGAGACAGACTTACTGACCAGAGCCTGCACGTAGGGTACACTCCGGCTGGCCCCCTCTGCCTTTAGGAAATGGAGATGCGTTCCCTGGACTTCCACCCGCCCATTGGCCAGATCGATTTTCATTGGCATCCGCCTCAGAAAGTCCGTCCCCAACAGGCAAGGTACGGGCAACGTTGCGGAGACAAGGATGGGTCCTGCTATCGAAAGCTGCCCAATCTGTATCGGGGCTTCAACCTGGCCCAGGAAGCCCATGCTGCCTCAATTTGCTGCAATGAACGTCGTCTTGACGGGGACTAAAGGTCGGATTTTATCCGGCAGCATCTCGTGCATGGTGCTCGAGATGATCGTGGCTGATGCCCCCGTATCAACCAAGATACGTGCCGACACTCCCGCGATTTCCCCGACCAGGACCGAGGTTCCTGACGTGGCCGCTACCACCCGCCTTGCCAGCTTCCTCCATTGTGTGGCTGAGTCCGGCCACTGACCAGGCGGCGTCTCGTTATCCTGTGGTGCATGGTGAGATGATCGGAGATGGATGTGAATGGACCGAAGATGGGGTTCCTCACTTTGGAGTGCGTCGCAGCAGGGTGAACGCGCCCTTGTTACATAGTGTGGGCTTCCCCTAGGGTTGCGGGTTGGGCTCTCTATGTGGTGCAAATTGCCCCCTCTTGGTGACGTAGGATGGGCCCCCCTTGTGGTGTAGGGGGGCCCCCCCCCATTGTAGGGGGCGGTGGGGACTGGAGGGTGGGCCTTCCCGTGAGCCCCTCCCTTCTCCCCTCCCCTTCCTTTGTCACGGGGGCGTGGTCCCCCTGGTTCTGTCTCGCTTCCCTGCTAAGCGGTGGTGAGGCGGGCCGTGGAACTGCTCCAGGGCGCAATGTCAATTTTGTGTGTTGCCTCAGCCCAAGGGCCATTGCCCCTGGCAACTCGCCGGCGTCGCAGGACACTAGTGACGTCACTTCCGGTCGTGACGTCACGCCCGCCCGCGAAACCACGTCCGGTCGTGACGTCACGCCCGCCCGCGAAACCACGTCCGGTCGTGACGTCACGCCTGGCCGCGACGCCACACCCGGCCGCGACGTCACCCCCGCCCGTGACGTCACCTCCGCCCGCGACGTCACCTCCGCCCGCGACGTCACCTCCGCCCGCGACGTCACCTCCGCCCGCGACGTCACCTCCACCCGCGACGTCACCTCCGCCCGCGACGTCCCTGCCGGCCTCAGCGCGATTCCCGGCGGGGTCCCCGGCCTCGGCGCAATCCCCGGCGCAGTCCCCGGCCCCGGCGCAATTTCTGGCGCGATCCGCGACACCACTTTCGGCCGCGACGTCACTTCCGGATGCGACGTCACTTCCGGATGCAACGTCACTTCCGGATGCAACGTCACGTCCGTTCGCGACACCACTTCTGGTCGCGACGCCACTTCTGGTCGCTCTATCCCCGGCGCGATCCCCTTCCCCCGACCAGGACAGTGGGCCCCGGGGAACAACACCGACGGCGCCCACCCCGAGGAGACACCCGGTGAGTTCGCGGCGTCACTCGCCTGGATCCTGTCGGCGTTCGTCCCCGGCGGGTTCCAGGTGGCGTTGGCGGCCTCCGGCTCCGTGCGGCACCACCTCGCCACATGCCCCTCTCGACCACAACGGTGGCAGACCCACGGGGCGTTCCATCGGGGTGGCTCGGCGCGATGTTGTAGAGGCGGCTGCCAGCGACGCGGCGGCTGGTCGCGCCCCTGGTCCCTCTGCTCCGCCAGTCCCCAGATCGCCGCGTACACCTCCCGCAGCGATGGCTCCGGCTCAGACGTCGGGGGTCCGTTCCCAGCTGCCCCACAGGCAGCCTGTGGCGATGGTGCAGGTTCGGCGGTTGGTGTCGCTGGACCCAGTAGCGCCGCGGCAACGGCTCGGCTGTTCTCCCCCGCCGCGCCAGCCACCGGGCCCACGGGTGGCGCACGGCCCATGACCTGCTCGTGGGCTTGGATGGTCCAGGCAGCCCACAGCGAGGTGCGTTCCTCCGGCATCACCACGGGCATTACAACGCCGGCACGGCAAGCGTAGGTGATGAGGTGCTCGACCACGAGGTCCTCGAGCGCCTCTTCAGCCAGGCGAGGGAAAGCCCGCCTCACCAACACGAGCAGCGCACCCCTGTAGGCTAATGGGTATTCTCTAGCCCCTCGCTGGCGGTCCTGGAACCGTTTAAAGGCTCCTTCCGCTGGGCAATAGATCTCCCCCAAAGCCTCGTAGGCGGCCTGTAGCGTGGTCTTGCTGTGCGAGGGAAGGGAGGTGTAAGAGGAGAGTGCCTCTTCGGCCAGAACGGATGGCAAAGCTCGTAATGCCTCTTCGTCTGTCCACTCGAGAGCGTGGAAGGCAGCCTCGAATCGCCGGACAAACCCCTCCCAATCTTCTTCCTCGGCCACGAACTTGTCGACGGGCCCCAGCCGGCGTGGCCGTCCTGCCCCCTGCTATCCGTGTTGGGTCTTTAGCCCTGGGGGTTTTGGCGGGAGCGGCGGCGGCTGGCGTGACGAGGTTGGTTGCGGCTCCTGCCCGGCCGGCCGGTCGGCCTCCGGGTCCCGTGGCCTCTCCTCCCGCAGTACGCGTGGGGATGGGGGTCCTGGTGCTGGTGGGCCCCCCATAGGGAGCCTCTGCAGTAGCTCCTGGAGTGCCCTCTCCACGCGGGCCATGCGGTCCTCCATGGGGTCCTCCAGGCGATCCAGGTCCCCTGCTGTAGCAGGCCCCCTTGTTGCCCAGGATGGGAAGGATCCCCGGCCCCTGCTTCCTCCTCCCTTGGCTCTTTCCCGCGGGGATGCTTCTTCGTAGCCATTGTAGATCCCACCGCTGCCACCAGATGTACAGGAGAGCCGACACAAGATTGCAGGGGTTCCGTCTTTTAATCCTTTTCTCCCATCCACACCTGTCCCCAGCCGTCCCAATCTCGTTCCCGCCCAAAGGCCCCTTCTTCCCGCCCGTTCTCCCCTTATATCTCCTCGATCACCCCTCCCACTAACCCTCCTATTGGTGGGAATCCTTCCCCTGACACCCCTACAGTAGTTACAAGCATCATGACGGGAACAGTCGATTAGAATTGGCCTTCATCCCCATTGCAGTGCTCACAGCCACCACAGTATTACCATTCTGTATCACCAATAACACTAGATCTTAGTAAAAGCCCACTTCATGTCAATATTGGGTCCCCTAGAATTCAATCGAAACACTACCTCTGGATTGCAAGTCTGGTGTGTTAACCATTTAGAACGCGATTCCCGCTCACTTAATATCTCAGTTAATAAAAAATAATGTTTTGTTTGTATTACTTTAGACACTTATATACGTGCAGCTAAATGGTGACCTTGAAATTATCCCGTTTTGCATTTGGTTCATGGTAATGCAAAAAGAGAGGTATTAACAATATGAGAATTGGGATGGGCAGCGGATTAACTCTGATCTCTAGATGTGGCACTCCAAGATTGCTCCAGTATTAGTCACAAGCAGTAGTGTGGAGCCGGTTATGGAAATTGAGAGAAAGGATCTTCCAGGGAAAAGCTCAATCCAGGCGTTCATGTTGATATTGCTGAAAACCATAACACACGCAGACGCAGACAAACATTTAATTGTAAAGTAAAAAAAAAATTATATATCTTTCTGGTCAGACACACACACTCTGCAAAACATGAAGAGAACATTCTAGATTTGAAGCTTTCGTGACTGCGAGGATTCATATTCTTAGGTTTTTTCGGTAAAGTCACGTAGGTAAAACATTAAAATTAATAAAAGTAAAATCAAATAAAAATAAAAATCACGACGTTTCGGAGGCAACACAAGGTTCCGTCTTCAGGTGGAACCGTCACAGCCACGACAGCTGTATCAAGTAAATGAGAGATTACAAGAGCTACCACTCCGTATATATAATGGTTGGAGAGGGGAAGGGCCAAGTAAGGCACACTTTTTATTAATATGGTAAGGTGAGGCTTAAGACTAGGAATAGACTGCATAACAAAAGGCTGAGCCTTTGTTATGGAGAGGTACGGTTTG